>JAVQJL010101659.1:0-23129 GCA_036024295.1 Nannoperca obscura
TAATAAGTTACATTACTTTAATGAAGTAATCAAAATAGTTACATTACTTATTACTTTTTAAACAGGGTAACTAGTAATCTGTAACCTATTACATTTCAAAAGTAACCTTCCCAACACTAGTCATACGTTTACGCGCTTTCTGTGGCATAGGTCAGAGGTCAAGTGGGATGAGGTCAAATAAAAGTAGAGCAGCACACACTTTATATGTTATGACCATGTGTATGAGTGTCAGTGGGACGACGCAGGCCAGACATTTTGCTCTCGCGGGCTCGTAGGGTTCGCTGGGGTACAGCGTCAATTTATCAAACAACCCTCACAAAAAGCAATTTAGGAGAATGTGTAATTTAAAGAAGACCCAAAGAAGTAATTGTTGTTATGTAATCAATTCAAAGATTATTTCTCTTTGACATTAGTATTTTTTTTTTCAATTATATATTTTTACATTTTAATATATAATGAATTAAGGCCATCCACCACCCCTCCACTTTTCCCCCGAGTGGAACATGAGTAATCTTGCATGGGTCATTGTATTATGGACATTATATATCAGGTAAATTAGCCGCAGCCTGTCCTAAAACTTTTGTTAAAACAAAAGTTTGTTTGTGAATGTCATTCATCATTTTAACAAGTGAATTCTGCCGGAGCAGCACAGAGACAACAGGCAGATGGCCTCTGATGTCTCATGAGTTGATTAAAAACTAAATACAAGTGGAAGTTTTTGACATGGTTTAAAAAAAGGTTAATGTTTTGTGCATTGTTGTGGCTCTGTAATGAAGCACCATTAGCTGCAGGAAATGTTTGAGTTGTGTAGTCAAATCATTAGACTGAGAGGACAGAGTTACAGAATGACAGTAATCTTATCATATTTACATTTTTTATTACTAATTCCAGTGTCAGCTTTTACTTTGTTTTAGTTTAGTTTAGTTGTTATATAGACATAAATACATATTGAATTAAATAAATGTTTTGTAGAGTCAAGCTATTTCTGTGTGTGCCTAATGGAGAAGAAAGAGTTTGTGAGTGAGTGGACACATACAGAACTGTACATATTAGCCATCCTACAAAGAAATGTCCCTACTAAAGTTGCCCTACACACATATAATTTGATCCAGTGTTAGTCCTGCTGTTGAACTACGTGCATGAAATATAACTGAGGGGATTGACCAAAAGGTAGAGCAGCATTGTTTGAGTTGATCTTTAATAAGAGAAGACATGTTCACTGTTGTCTTTATTGTTGGCTTCACAGCCATCACCATAATACACACTTAGCTGATATTGTGGTTTTGTTTACTGCTTGAAAATGTCATGCTCCCCTATGTGGTACAGAACATCATATGGCAACCAAAGACCAAATCCTAACACTCCTAACACACTTGACATTTTAAAGTAACTTTTATCGTGACTTGAAGTTGAGCATGTATATGCAGTAACATTTAGATGACTCAGCTTTTTTTTTCTAAACATACAGTTGAAAAAACACCACATTCTCCAGCTATTTTTGAGTGAGATGTGACCTTGGGTTTCTGGCTTATAGTCGTGTGAGTGAGAGGAGTTTGTGGGAGTTGTTTCAACTCCCCGTGGGAGGAAATATTTAATATGATGTCAACTCCTCACAGATGCCCTCTCTCCCTCCTACTCTTTATCATGACTACCATCTCAGGCATCTCTGAAAGCTGTACTGTCAGATATGGACTCAGGGGTTACTGAAGGCTTCGGGGCATCTCTACTGTAAGAATACAGAGCGCCCTGAAAAAATCAGCTGGCCACACCTTTCCTGCTGGGCAAACCTGTTGATATCAATCTTCACTTGAAAATAAGGTATTCTCTCCATTTCTGGCTTTCTGTGATAAGGAATAGGATATAATCCTTTCCCTGTATTTTTTTCCTGTATACTAGTTCTGTGGTCACCTGCCTTGAAAAGTGAACATGACAGCTGCTACTCTTTAAGCAAAGTATGGACTGTTCATATTTGAATACTTTTACTCATTAAATTGCGGTGTCCTGGGTGACAAGGTTGTTATAAGATTTAGAGATGAGATTGGATGAGTAGAAATGTCCATACATAATTGTTCATCCTGAAATGGATAAGCTGTTGACAGAATGGATGGTTAAGAATACAACTGAATGGCTGTTAAGGTATTCCACTTGTGGATTGGACTTAATTGCCCCTTTCAAACAGAGATCCCACAATACTGCCATAAAGCGCCAGCTTGGATTATTTACACTGGACCAAACAACACCAGCATAATGCTTCCCCAGTGTGTGATTTTTAGATAGCATGCTGGCATTCAAGAAGCAAAAGAGGTGTGACGATAAAGGCTAGTTCAGACCAAAGATTTGCGAAAAGGACCCGTAGACACTTGCTTGTAATGTTATGAAACCTGCTAGTTTACACCAATGAGACTTGACGAGACAGTGT
Source organism: Nannoperca obscura (assembly GCA_036024295.1). NCBI lineage: Eukaryota > Metazoa > Chordata > Actinopteri > Centrarchiformes > Percichthyidae > Nannoperca > Nannoperca obscura. The sequence continues at coordinate 2,420 of JAVQJL010101659.1, forward strand.
AGCATTGGTATTGTCTCAAATTATGATTGAGGATAGTAGATAGAGTAACTTGCTACAGTTGCATTTCTAGTATTGATAAAACAAAAACATTAAAAAAAACAAGAGGATCGAGATGACCAGCTGACTTTGCTACAAGCTGTTAAAACAGGTGACGTGCCTTACCTTTTAAAACCAGCCACTGGCAACACCATCAACCAGCTTGAGTTACGCTGAGATCAGAATCAGAATCAGAAATACTTTATTAATCTCAGAAGGAAAATTGCTTTTTGATACAGTTACAATGCTCAATAAAGTTATTGAAAAAAAGAATAATAAACAGTAGAAATTATAGGGTGTAGAGGTGTAGAGGGAGGGTCCGAATATGTTTGGACCAGGGGCCGGAGCTGCTCCAGGACGAGTCTTTCCAGGGCCTTCATGATGTGGGAGGTAGGTATATATTATATATATTATAGGTAAGCAATTACCTATTTACACATCTAGCAGGCTCAGAGAAACATTATCTTCATTTGGATTTGTGTCACCTGATAACAGAAATCACTAGCTGTTCTTTACCAGCTAGTCACTATCTTTATCTATCTGCTCTTTGGGACTAGGCGGGTAGCGTACAGTGGGTTGATTAGCTTTCGCTCTGAAAATGGCTGCCTGCTGAAATGATGATAGCCTAATTTGTGAGCTGTAAAACCAAAACAATGAGCTAAAACAGGTTAGAATACCCTTGAGCTGAAGGCAAGTGCAGGGTTGGGTGATAATTATCTGGAGGTATTCCATTGTTAATATAGAAAACACTGAATAGTGCAGCTTTAATATTTGTTGACTAAAACTGCTGATCTTTGAACTGTGAGTAGCTCAGTCCTTAAAACAAATATAGTAAAATTAGCAGACTGACATAGTTTGATAGCGGGACTGTTCATGTTGACGTCAGCTATGTAAATACACATAGGCAGTATCATTTATGACACTGTGATGGGTCTTCAGTGCACAGCTTATCTGCAGGTTCAGGCAGGGGTTATTGAAATGTCCCATTTTAGGATTCAGACAGAACAGGTGGCTGGGCTTTACACATGACTTTAAAAAAGTGTCACTTTCATGTTAATGAATGTGCTTGGGGCAGAAAGATTGACAGGGGGTTTTGTACAATCTATGACCATGAGTCAGTGGTCTGCATTAAGTAAACAACACAAATGTTATTTGATCATTTTAATAAATTTGACTTAATTGCACTTAAGTATTGAGTTACTTACTATTAATATTAATTGTACTCCAAAAGAAAGCCCAGGAAAACGTACTTAAGTTGTGTAAAATGTCAAATGCCAATATTCCCTGCTGTTTGCCACAGTGGAGTTTGTCCTTCAACCCAAGCTGCAGATTCATCCTGTCTAAAAAAACAGCCATCTCCTGCCAGCAGACATGTGACTCAGACGTGTAACACTATCGAAAGACTGCGGAAATTTCTGTTCCCCAAACAATCCAGGAAGTCACAATAAGGGCTCATAACCCCTCCAAATGTATCATTTATACACACCAAATGAAGAAAACTTGCAAAGACTTTCGGATCACCTGGTAAAAGCATAAAGTCTGCGTCCAATCATTTAGAGCGTCAAGTTTTGGCATGTGTCACTACGTGAAGCAACATAATTATGTTATAAAGTATCCATGTACTGGAGCAAAACTGTTTTTGTACAAACTAAGTCATTCGTTAAAGTGCTAAAAAAAACTCTACAGAATGTTTTAGCCTGCATTTTGACAACGTGGTCGAAATAGAAAGTGTCTTACCTGAAGCAGCACAGAAGGCAATAAAAACGATCACAGTGGTCCTCTTCATGGTAACAGGTTGCTGCTCTGCTTCTCACACCAGATCAATGTGCAACAACAGCGCTGCGTCTCCGCTGATAAACTCACAGCCGCGTCAAGCTGATGGAGAACACACCCCGACCGGAAGTCCTCAAGGCAAGGTAGTACAGTAGTCCAGGGTGCTAAGGGGGAAAAAGGGCCTAAAAATGTAATATTCTTAATATATTTTAATAAATAGATTTCAATAAAAAGCTTTTATATGTGTTAGTATTATTCTTATTAATGTCACATTTTATCCAAAATAATATTTGATGTTTTATTTTAGGAAATGGATGTGATTATTAGGACTTTGGAGATTCTTATTCAGTTTTCAGGTCGGTCAACTTTGTGGTAAATAAATGGATATATTCATAGATTGTAATATTAAATGTTTTAATGGCTTTTCTGCATGGAATAAAGAGTCTTAAATGATTAAACAAAACATTACAAGCGCTGTCTGGTTGGTATTTTAAAAAGGCCTTACGGTTTTGTTAATTCATTCAAAGAGTACATTGCAAATTCAAATTGCAAAATATCACGGGGTTTAGATGGGTTTTCTAAAAAGATTAAGGGGTTCACTACACATTTGACGTTAATTAATTGACAGTTTTATTTTTTATATTATAACATCCTTAATATATTATCTAATTTTAATTCAAATCTGTCGTTTGGTTTTCAAGATCTCCTCTGTCAAGTGGACATTTTAAGGAGTTAGTTGCGTTACATGAATAGGAGGATAAGAACAGGCTAAGCTATAATAAATAGAGATGATGAATGAGAATACCTAGATCGTTACCATAATCTGGAGTAATGTCATGAGTCACGTCTTTTGAAGAGGCAGTTGTAGCGCGCTGTAGCGACTTTATTTTGAAACAGAAACCGGAAGCGCTAGTGTTGATTCTTAAGCGCTGATGGTTATTTTAAACTTGTCAACAGTTAGCACTACTCAGGAAACGAAACCAATCTGAGGCAGCAGCAATGGAACCCAGTGCCTGAACCTGGAGCAAAAGGTCGCACGTTATATTCTACCAGAAGGAAACGAAACCGGCGCAAAACTGGACTGACTGCTTTATATCACACATACACACACACACACACACACACACCAGACCTGCCTTGTTGGTTTATTCATATGATTCTTCCCCGTATTATTTAGGACTACATTTACCATGGCCACATCTCAGATACCAACATAGAATACATTTCACTGAAGAAAGAAAGTGCCTTCCATTTACAAAGCACAGAAACACACAAGAAGGAGGATACTAATGGGAGCACCACACCTCCTGGTTAGTAACAGCAGTAGTGTAGTAGAAGTAGTAATAGTACAACTGTCATAGTTGTAATAGTAGTAGTTGTAGTCGTAGTGAATGACTGGCCATCCACTATAGGCTAGTAGTATAGTAGTAGAAATAGTTGTAGTAGTGGTATAAGTAGTAGAATTGTAATAGTACAAGGTATAATAGTATTCAGTGCGCGAAATACGAGGGGTGTCGGGAGTCTGGACCCCCTAATTAACAAATAGGACCCCCGAAGACGGCTAAATCAAATTTTGAGTTAATTATTTTTATTTATTATTATTTATCTTTATTGTAAAATGTATTATCATGTTTAAATATTGAAAGGTAAGGGTTATCGGTGTCGGTTGTAATAATACATTGTGACTCCGTGGTTCCGCTGAATGTTTCAGAAAAGCTCACAATATGTGTGAATAAAGCTCAAATGTACATGGTGAAAAATGATCGACTGGGCTTTTCATCTAGCTGCTGCTCTGCTTTAGTATGAAACAAAAGCACAAAAGCGAATTCGGTCTCCGTCTACATCACAGCAGCTCGGTGTTTTCAATTTTCTCACAGGTTCAATTTCCCGGGAAAATGTTATGATAATGAGGTCACTCTCTGCCAATGCCAATGCAGCAAACCGAATGGGCCCCGCCTTTGATGACGACAAATAAGAGGAAACTGTACAATACCATAAAAGGAAAATACTCCCGCATGCGCAGTGGTTTGAGTTTTGTTTGAAGTGAACTGCTGCCTGGGACTGCCCTACAAGCTGCAAAGTCGCCAAGCATTTGATTTTAACAGTGTCTTTTTCTCATTTCTTCTATCTTCTTTTAGTGCACCTATGCATCGTAGAGACGATGTTAGGCCATCACTATCCAAATGCCGACAAGTCGCAACAACTGGTCAACTATGTGGAGGATTATCTGGAATGTGTGGAGTCCCTGCCTTTGGACATACAAAGAAATGTTTCTCTGCTTCGAGAAATTGATGCAAAGTATCAAGGTACTGTGTTTACATGTTTTTATCATTAAATACACCTGCCGGTGTACAATTAGCAAACGTTAACGGCAGTCTGACAGGGTGTACTGAAATGGTGGAGCAGGCGCGAGCGTTGTGTTCCCATTTTGCAAAAACCGAGCGCCCCTTGTTCATATCTACTTCGACAGGCAGTAATGTGACGAGCTGAAATGTGGATTATTACATTGACGAGCCAAGTGTTAAATAAACAAGTTAGCCATCCGTCAGTTAGCATAACCCGGGTACACTCCGTTCTGTTTTGTTTGTTTCACCAAACTCTATGAGAAAAAATTAGAAATGTACTATTTCTTTCTCTCGGCAAACGTACATGTATGTTACGACCTGCGACAAGCTCTCTTATGAATACTTGGTCTCCAATGGCAAATTCGGCATCAATAGAATCTAAAAACAGGCACTATGTAATAATAAAATCTCAACTTTTTCAATAGGTACACACCGCCGCCCACTACGTTTCCGCGAAGGATTATTGTACGAATACCAGGGCAAACAATGAATAAACTTGGGCATTTGATTAAATGAAACGCTGCTTGGGGTATTTCATCTATACCGAACCCCAGAACGTAGGTTAAATATGTCCAGAAGATCAGAATTGTGTTCATTGAGGTGTGAACCCTGCGAACCCAGTGACCATGGTTAACATACACTGCCGTGCTTTTTAATGTAAAAACAGTCCTCATTGTTGCTGTGTGTTGACGCAGGGTGAGCAGCGGCTTACAAGCTGCTTCCGTAACCAAGAAGTTCCACGACCACGTCGACAGACAATGTGACCGACACCAAAAGATGAACGGCGCATTACGTTTAAGATCGTTTTAAAGCGAGATAACACATCTCCGAGGGCTTGTACGGCATCTGCTCCGTCAAGTGTAGACCGCAGAGCCGGATACCTCCTCTTGTAGGCAACCCCCTTCACCATCTCTCTGCCGTCACATCCTGCAGGCAGACGTTCACTGCGGCGCAGCCTTCCTCCGCTCTTCTTTTTCCTTTCGCTTTTTCGGCAGTTGGCATTCCTAACGTGGCATCACTGCCTCCTAGTGGATGTAGTCTTCCTCACTGTCCAATTGTTTAAAGCGTTCAAAGCTCTCATTGAACTCAATGGTAATATTCTACTCCCTGATGGTGTTTCCAGTTCTCAGTCTGCTCCGTGTAGTTTGGTCTGTCCTGTTACGTCCCCTTCTTTCTACCATTCCTACTTTAGTTTGGATCATTTTGTTGCGTTATCCCACCACTGTTGGGTTTTTTCTTCACACTATGCTTTCTCCCTCTGATTTTAAAAACATTTAGACAATCTCTCTTTTGATTGCTTCTTTTGCCAGTTTCTCTGCTTCTTTGTTTCCATGGATTCCTGAATGTGCTGGGATCACACGAATGTGTCATTCCCCCCTTTACTAACCATTCTTGAACTGGTGAACAAGAGTTCATAAAGCAGATCCTGATGATTACCGTCTTAATGCTCGTGAGTAGAGGGTGACGCAGGAGTGGCTATTCACTCCTCCATCCCAGTCCACAAAAATACTCCTGTCCTGTCCCAGTTTATTCATATTAGAACTGCCTATTTATATAGAAACACTGACCCATTGTTAGTATGATTCCCATCCTGTTGGCTTATTTCCCAGTCACATGATGAATAGGGAAACTGAGTTACATCTCACCCGTTCAGCCCATTCTAACACCATCAGCTCTGCAAGCAGTTCAGCAGTAAACATTAAACTACTCTGACGTTCTTTTGCTGATTTCCACCTGGTAAGAGAGAATCACAACTGCAGACTGTTACATCTGTTTGTGTCTGTCAATAAAAGTCATCCAGGCTCAACTGCTACACGTCCAACCTTAGTTGCACTTGAACAAAAGTTTGTCTGCTGAAGACGAGCAGCAAGATGCAAATGAACTTTACCCAGTTTCTAAATAAACGTGTGATCCTTATGTTTTACAGATAAAATGTGTCAGCAGTAAAAAAAAACAAAAGCCAACAAATGATATATCAGCCGATATCATAAACATAACATTAAAGTTTAGATGAGGCTCCCTTAAATGTGGTAATAAAATGTAGGTATGTCACTATCTGCTGGTACGTGCAGATGTTAAACTGCAGCTTTACCCCTCTACGTCTCTAAAATTTCCCCTCACTTTTGATTCTCAGTGTCATTCATTAGTAAAAACCTCTCTTGTCTTTGTGTCTTTGCAGAGGTGCTGAAGGAGGTAGATGAAGTATTTGAGAAGTACAAAGGTGAGCAAGATGCAGCTCAGAGGAAGCGCCTGCAGATCCAGCTGCAGAGAGCGCTCATCATCAGCCAGGAGCTGGGCGACGAGAAGATCCATGTAGTGACCCAGATGACGGAGCTGGTGGAGAACCGCTCCCGCCAGATGGACTCCCACTCCCTGTGCCTGCAGGAGCAGAGCGAGGCCGAGCGGCTCACCACGGAGCGGCGCTCCAGCGTCCAAGACTCCGCGGCCCCTGAACGCACCTCGGCCCGCCGCCCACGACGCCAGCGCAACAGCGAGAGCCGTGACTCCAGCCACCCGTCAGCCAACGGCTCTCTGGTGGACGACCCCGTGGAGGAGCTGTCCATCCCTCCGCCCCGCGAGAAGAAGTCCAAGTCTGCAAAGAAGAAGAAGCGCAAGGCCAAACAGGAGCGAGACGCCTCGCCGGTGGACTTTGCCATCGACCCCAACGAGCCCACCTACTGCCTCTGCGAGCAGGTGTCATACGGCGAGATGATCGGCTGCGACAACGACCAGTGCCCCATCGAGTGGTTTCACTTCTCCTGTGTGGGGCTGACCTACAAGCCCAAGGGCAAGTGGTACTGCCCCAAATGCAGAGGGGACAACGAAAAGACCATGGATAAAAGCCTAGACAAAAACAGAAAAGACCGCAGGTCCAGGTAGTGACCCCTGCGGTGCCCCTCCCTCATCTGGAAGATGTCTTCAGCCTGAGGGTTAAGATTATCAGCTGTAGTTGATACAGTACTTGTGATGTTGTAAGAGCACAATCGGACACCATTAGTAGCAGCGCTTATTATTAATCAAGGACAAGTTGTGATTGAACTTGTGCTGTTACATCACTTGTTCCCACAGGCTATAACTGTACTGTAGTCTGTAGGGAGTCAACGTGGTGCAAGAATCATCAGCTTGAAGCTGCCATCTTCCCCAAGTGTTTTGCTTTTTGTGAGACTTATAGTTTTTATTTTCAATAACGAGAAAATGAATCTTTTGGTTCACTATCCCTTTTCATTCTGGACTTGGTCCTAATAAAAATGAGGAGTTTCTGCTAATGGTCAATTTTTTCTTCAGTTTTGGCCAAACAAACTTTTCCCCCTTTATTTTAACTTTCTTAATTGTACTCAATTATTTGAAATAAGTATCTGTCCCTATACAATAATGGCTTGTAGAGAATAACCTACCGATGTAATATGTTTACAAGAGATTGATATTTAATTGAGGAGATGATTGTTGATGGGACACTGGAATAGGACGTCATGTTTGTGGACTTAATGTTTTCACTGGTTCACTGTCACTATTGTGTACATTTCTTTTTATATTGATTAAAACAAAGTATAGTCATTTGATTACCATTCAGTTCTCTTTTCTCCTGAGGCATTCAGCATGGAAGGTTTCTGTACAGCCTGAATCAAGCCAGTATTTATGTTCCTTATTTAGCTACATTAGCAGCGGGCCTCTGGATTGGCCATGTTAGTCACCAGTTTTTGGTCCAACACTTTGGTCCAGAGTCAAATATCTCATGAGTATTTCATAGATTAAGACATTTTGAAGAGACATTCATGCTCCCCAGAGGATAAAGCCTAATGACTTTGGTGATCAGCTGACTTTTCATATTGCATATTTTCCACATGTCCATCACTTCAGTTCATGGCAAGACACTAATGACTTCCTATCAATATCAGATGTACTTTGATATCAAAGCTAACACAGCATGTAACATGTTAAATGTAACATGTTACAACTACATTAATGTTAATGCATGTTGATTTCTAATTTTCTGGTACCATTTAAGTTGAATGAGAATGTTGCCTAATTTAAAAGGGGTTTTACACTGTTTGCATCTGGTTTCACTTGACAACAAACTACAATTATATAAGATAAAGTAGCGTGACTACGTGGTCAGCAGTGGGGGTGACCTTGGAAAATTGCACATTCCCAAATCAAGTTTCCACTTTATTGGTGCAATTCATTACAGGACATTAACAACTGGATTCCCATCAGCCTCAACTGTGCTTTGATATTAATTAGAACATAACTAAATGTAAGCATGTTACACCAGAATCTATGTTGACATGCTAGCATTAGAATGTAAACATGCTAAATGTTAGCATGTTAATGTTTAGTCTTTCAATTGCCATTTGAGCCAAATGTAAATGTTAGCATGCTGATGTAAGGAGTCCCCTCAAAGCACAGCTCAGTTTAAGTACAACTGAGGTTGACCAGGAAGTACAGTCCAGATCAGTGTGGGAAGTACTCAAATAATTACTTAACTAAAAGTACCAGTACAACAATGGAAAACTACCCCATTATAAGTAAAGGGGCCTGCATTCAAACCCCTATTAAGTAAAAGTAAGTAGTCAAAATCTCACAGTTCAAATTCTCAATAAAATGTCCCCTGTGACTGTATATCATGATCCAATTGATAATACTGATGCATCCATGTGTAACCAGTATTTTACTGTAGTGGAGTAAAAACTACAATATTTCAGTAAGTATAAAGTAGCATAAAATATAGTCAAGCACTGTACAAGTACCTCATAATTGTACTTCAATGAGTGTACTTGGTTACTTTCCACCACTTAGACATTAACTGGTTTAATTAAGTCTGACAGAAGAGTCTGAAATGTCATTAACTGGCCAGTGTACAGAGGAAAACCCTTCAGATTCACGCATCAATGTGGCCTTTTAAACAGCGTTCTTTTTTTAGTTGATCAGTTTTTCTTAAAGCTCCGTTCAGTTAGCTTATATTACATCGGTGCAAAAACTGATAATTCTTGACTTGTGGCGGTGATATTACCACATGTATTAAAGTGAGACTATGTCACTTTTTAAATAAGAAAGGACACATTCTTCTTTTAAAAGAAAAGATGAATTCATAACCAAAAAACACACCCTTGCTCAGTTCAACATATTGAGGGGTGTTGCTAAAACGCTGGCCTGACTTTATGGAGTTAGTTTGCTGACTTTATGACTCTTGCCTACTTATGCTATTATGTTTTAGCCATCACCATTATCCTGCACAGTGGTGGAAAGGAAGTACTAGATCTATGCTACTTTAGACTTCTACTCCACTACATTTTAGAGACAAATATTGTACTTTTTACAGCTTTAGTTACTGCTTACTTTGCAGAATCTCATTATTAGATTATTAGTACAAAATGTAATCAACAAATACATGTTGATGCATTATTATAACACAAGATACTCAGGAGTATATAAAGCAGTTAAAATTAGCCCCAGCTTTACCAGCTGCAACATTAAAGCAATGCTTACACAATGCATCAGTAATTCTAATCCAATAATATAATGCATATTATTCTGAAATGGACCCAATGAGTACTTTTACTTTTGGTACTATAATTATCCTTTCACACTAATGCTATTCCTTTCATTTTTAAATGTTAAGTGTTTGTTTAAAATGTTTTAGGGAGGTGTTGATTCAACGTTTTAGTCACTTTGGGGGCTGTAGTTTATGGTCCTGTTGAACTTACTGCATTATACTGACAGGTGTCCTTAATACATAGTCTTCATTCACTGAATAATCTAAATCTAAATAAACTACAACACTGTATTGCTATATATGAGAGTATATTTTCCCTCAGGTCCAGTGAACAGGTGTCGTGTACACATGGTTGGAGGCATCAGATCGTGTTTCCCTTCCTTCTGGAGAAACTATTTGCTGACATTCATTAAAGTTCATGGACATTAAATTGGTCACATCCATGTTTGTTATATTAGGACGTCTCTGTTTGCTTAAATAGCAGTTTATAGCATCAGTTTATCTTAAGAAGATAAAACTAATAATTACACAGCACATGCTCTGCAAAATGATTGTGGGAAATGTGATGCAAACGTTGCTTATCAGCACAACATGAAATCCGTTTTTCTTGAATGAATCAGAGTGTCTTTCTTCTCACTCCATGTGTCATGATTAATATTTAGTTTGCTTTTGTTGTGTCATTTAGCACACTCCACATTCTCTGACGTCTGTCTGTCACATGACCAGGAGAATACTGCGTGCAGAGAGTGCTCTGCGAGTCCTCTTCTTCCTCGCTGCTGCTGGACTCTCCAAACAGGTCTCCATCTTTAGAGGCTGGAGTGGCGGAGCTGACAGTTTGGGGTGTTGACTTGATGCTGATGAGAGCGGGGCTGTGGCTGAGGCCGAGCAGGACGGAACTTTCGTGTCCACGAAGCAGCCTCATACAGCGGACATGTGCATCCAGGGAGAGCACAGACAGGACGCTGCCTGCCTCCAGGTCCCACAGGCTCAACTGTCCTGGATAATTATAGCAGCATAAAACGTTTTAATGTCTCACAGGTACCTGAAACAACATGCCCCCACACAGCCTGTGTTGTTTCAACATACAATATTCTTGATCTATGTTCCCCCAAAAATGTGGAGGAAGCCTGAAAAACCTTTTTGGCATATGCTAAGGCTCAACGGTTAATCACTTTTATATTGACCAAATTTTAATGTAGGGGACTTCACTTATTGTGGCTAAAGCTCCTCAACAGAGAGGTAACAAAGAGACAGGACAGTTCTGTTCATACCATCCACGACTTTTACATATGGAAACCTGCTCTAATGTGTAACAAACTGAACTGGACTGGTGAAAACTCTCTCTCTTTTCAGGACAGAGTGGGTGTTGGCAGACTGAGCTTATTTCCCAACTCTGTTGTTGCCAAATTACAAATTGGGACAAATTAAACCTTGGTCAGTCTTACATAGTGTTTGGTGACCTCATAATTCTCAGCATAGCTCTGCCCACCTTCAACCATAGCAGAGGTCTAATTTAAGTTTCAGCTGGCAACCAATAAGTTCACCAGCTTCGGTGAACTTCGGTCATCGGCAAATGTACTCAGCCGGAGCTAATTCATGCTGATTCTGTTTGCCCGTATATGCTAATATCTAATACAGTTAATATGGACAGTTCTAGAAAACTAGTTTAGAAGTTTATCTAAACACTCAAGCAACTGTATTATTTTGACCGATTCTAATAATGTAGAAACAAGATTCATTTATAATATTGCTTAGTACAAATGTATCTTGTTTAAAACTATGTAGACCACAAATACAGACCTGGATTTAGCTGTAATCGCAAGTTGAAAGGCAGACTCTGCCAGTAAAAATGAGTTTACTATACAGAGAGGCAGAATGAATATATATTGAATTGAACTGCTTCAATTTAATGTGGACATGTAAACCCTTTAAATGTGGTCAATTTCAAATATAATAAATCATAATAGCACATAAATGGGTTGTTAAAATAGCCCCATATATCAGCCTGGGTCTACACTGATTACATTTGCTTGATGCTTTAATTTGCCACCTTAATGTGAAAGAGCTTTGAGCACCACAGTGTGAAGACAAACACTGCAGTCATATGACTGATGTCCTAATACATCTTTCCATTCCTTCTTATTAACTTCCAGCTGTGTTTCCTACCTGATAGCAAAATGGCTTTGGTTCCTCCCTCTGTCATGTAAAGCTTACTGGAGACTTTTATTGTCAGATTCCCATAGCCACAGATGCTCCTATAGTTTCTCTTGAAGGGGTCCCACACCTTCAGTCTGCCAGAGCAAACATGGACATCCATTGATTAAAAATGTGGAAGCATTTAGCACATCCAAACACTTAAAACTGTACAGAATTCACTATTGGGTTTGTCATGTTAGCGAAATGCTAATGGTACCCAATAACAGCACATTTAGCATCACCATCATCTCTGACAGCAGGGCTGGATTCTGGGGTCTGGGGTGAAAAGTAACTGCAGGTCTCTCGTGTTCTCCAAATTAGTTTGGTTATAGATTGATTCAAACTATGAATATGCACTATGTAATTATAATATCAGCTAGGACCCCTCCACAAAGACCCTCAGGATTAAAAATGGATGGATTAAAAAACTACCACAAAGTTATTGCCACACAGTGTCTGACTACTTAGTATGTATATGGCATAAGCTCATCGATTTCATTGTCAATACATATTTTTTCAAACAACAACAACAACAACAACAACAAAACCCAGAAGGTGCACTCAATAGTCTTCTCTGAGCTTTCAGCTGCATCTCACGGTCTTCATTGGCGAGAGGAGTTTGCTTACATGTTCTGAAAGACATGAGCGTGATAGAATTTCTGTCACCTGATCCCCTGAGGAAGACTGTGAGATGCAATCAAGTCCAGAAAAAGCTCCTAAGTGGACCTTGAGTTAACATTGCTTTTACTTTAAATATTGTTTTCATGGTTGAGAATTTGATGTTTGTTCAGATATTTCAGTTTTGTACAGTCATGCATCATTCAGCCAAGTAAACAATGAATGGCAGTAGTCTAGGCAGCATGAAATTTGTGTGTGGATACGTTTGTCAACTATGTTTTTACAGAACTTTGATTTACTTTGGCAATATTTCTGATATGTAAAAGACTGAACGACTCTTAATATGCTGATGAAGATGAGGTATCAAAAACTACTCCTGAATTTGAGTGTTTTGAGTGAGCTGTCCAAGGTTTGGTCTCATCAGTGTTCAGTTTCAGGAAGTTGCAGGCCACCAAGTCTTTGATGGTGGCACGGCAGCATTGCAGGGAATTAGGACTTAAAGAGACATACAATAAGGTGTCATCAGCGTAACAGTGGTAGGACACAATAGGCATTTTCGTACCAGAGGAATCTATTGTTATTGTGTTCATTCTGCAGGAATGATTCTCTTGTATAACTCTTGACTTGTAAAGCTCCTACTTTAGAGGAGGTTCTCTTCCAGCACAAGAGGAACCTTGAGTGAAATAAGTGTACTGTGATTGGTCGAATACATGAGCACCAATGGAGCCAATATAAAAATCTACATATACTAACTGCCGGTCGGCTTCTCAGGGGAGCTCCCCAGTGGGCAATTCCTCTCAGGGAGTCTCCAGAACAGTTTGGTCTGAAAACAGCTAGTGCTGAAGTGATGAATAACATGCATTTACCTGTTTTTTCCTGTGACCCCAAAGACAACTCTGTCTGCATTGTCTGTGATAGCTACGCAGCAAACTCCAGGCTCATTCCTCAGTCTTTTCCTCACCTAGAAGAATGTGTACAGGTCAACATGAAACCTCAAATCATCTACAGGGCAATAACAAATTGCCTGTTTTGTTCATCAGAAAACTGTTTAAAATTTTAACTTAAAAAAATGCATTTTTAGAGCACAGTTTGTCAAGCAAACAGTAACAAACAGTGGCCACTCACCGTTCCTTTGTGCAGGTCCCACAGGGTGATGTAGGGGGTCCTCTGGTCGTGGTTGTAGTTGGTCAGCACCAGGTGACTGCCGGTGTAGGTAAGAGCTGCAGTGTAGAGGCTCAGCAGTGATGTTTTGTCCTCCAGGGTGTGGAGGTGTTCTTGTAAAACTATACTGAAGACATGGAGGTGGTGTGCAAAGTAGGAGCACACCACCACCTAAAGATAAAGGTGTGGAATATTATAATGTCAGTAATGCACCAGCTACTGACTATGTAATGAAAATGTATCTTTTGAAGCCAATAGTCTCAACAGTAACATTATTATTGTAACATGCACTAACACTTTGACCAGCAGTGTTGACATTAGTATTCAAAAGTCATTAACATATCGTCCACATTTAGTGAAATAAGTATAAAGCACATGCAGCTGGGGCATCTAATAGGCATTCACATAACGTCTACACATTCTAGCTGTGGTCTTCATGTTATTTCCCCCCACTGTCTATCAAACACACTATCACTATCAAATAAAGGCAAAATGCTAAAAGATCATGAGAAAAAAATTGCTGGTTAATTGTCAGCTCAACAATAATAAAGTGACAGGAAACTCCATGTCAGGCCCCATCTCTCCCTCCTTTGAATTTCCTGTCATCTTTCTCTTGTTGGTAACAAGTAAAGGCAGAAATAACAATATTCTCTGCAGATATAAATGTGGATGTAGATGGGTTATCCTGTCCTCTTACTGTGCATTGCTTTTTACTGTGTACCTGTTGATCTCCACTGAGGAGGTACTGGTCTATAGAGTTGTGTTTCTCTCTGTACAGCCTCCTTTCCGCCTCTTTCTCCCTCTGTGCCTCTTTCTCCAGCCTCTTCTTCTTTGCAGACCGGCTCTCTGTCCGAATGTCCCACGGCATCACTGTGTTAAGGACAGAAAACTGAAGCTGCTTAGAATTAGACCTGTGCTATCATCTAACGAGACAGTGGATATGTGATTTAACAAGACGTTTTCATAGCAGCACAGCATCAATTATTTTGTTTTTTTGACTCAAGAAGGGAATGTATCTGTGAGGGTTGAACGGTTATACCTGCAGGTGGAATGTAGAGTTTTATGGGCAGAAACATGAATATATGTGTGTTGTTCTTTCCTCTCATTTGACAACCAAGAATACTAATATACAAACAATGAGGACAACCCTCCAAAGTACTAGTGTAGTGTGGAAGTGTAGTATCAAAAACACAGCACACCAATACCCAAGGCCATAGCTACCACTGAGGACACAGAGGTCAGGTTATCTGTAGCATTTCCAACTACATTATAATTCAGCCGATTTAATGACATGGAGTTTATAATCAATACCTTTTTATATTGATCAGAATATTTTCTTTTGACCAAGTGTCTTAGTATTCAATGGTTTTTATGCAAAAAACTAAATTGAAATCCAAACAATTGTTTGTTTAAGAAATTGCATTGATTTGCAGTTCTTTTTATTGCTTTGATGATTGCTTTTTTAAAGAAGAGTATATAAAGGGTATTGAAGGGGGTGGGGGAATAGTATCAACACAAACTAAAATCTAACTTTACCACTGAGCATCACGTAACCTGGAGGTATTTCTTGCTGGAGAAATACCTATACTCTCCAAGGAGATCCCAATCTCCTTAGCTGGCTCCCTCTGCTTGCTAACAAAGTGACTGACGTAGGGCACTGAAGTAATTCTGATATTGCACTCTATAAATTGGGCTGGATTTGGGCATCAGCTAAACACCCACAGTAAAATGTAAATGCTGTCAGATCTCTTCTATCATGAGGGAAAGATGAAGAAGACTAACGTCCAGTTACAGAGGGAGGTAGCTCACATGTTGTCTCTCTGTGTGGTGTCACATCAGGCTGCAGGTCTTGGACAGTGCTGCTGCACAGGAGCGACTCGCTGTGGGGTGGTTCCATCTCATGTTTGATAGAGCCAGAGTCCAAATCCCAAAGGATCAGATGGTCTCTGCAGTTTATCCCAGATATTCAAAGTAAGAGTAAGAGCACCAGACAGGAGAAAAGTCACAATCCTAAGCCTGTCACTTAAAAAATGTTGTTACTATGGCTACAAAGTAAACAAGACCATCAATTCAATCCCATCATCAATCAAACACAAAGTCTCTCACTCACAAAATGTCCATTGAATGTCAGGTCAAAGAGATTCATCCAAACATGCTGCCCGGGCAGAGCGGTCACACCCCTTCCTGTCAGCTCTTCTTTCAGTGCTCTCTAACGAGGAAAAGCTACCAGTGGTTGTCTGTGTTTTTTTCTTTTTGTACTGTAATCCTTTCTTTGAACACAGAGTTTCATTTTTATCTGGAGCATCAGAAACGTTTCTTGGACCTACTCCGTCTCTACGGTTGCTGCTCTGACCAACCAGAGCCATGTAGAGAGAACTATCTGAAGTCCACGTGAATCACGTGAAGATCAAGCATTTTGAATTTCTGTTGACTCTCTCTCTACGCGGCTCTTTGGCAAATCATCATTGCTGGTTGAAAATGCATCACTAACGCTAATGTGGGAATGTCACTGAGACAAAGAATTCCAGTATACTGTGAAATACAGAGAGATTCACCTGGTGTCTCAGCTTTATATGTTCTCATCTGGTAACGTCTTGAATAACAGATGTGATGTAAAAACCCCACTCCAGCTGTCATGTACTATTCTGTTTTAAATGAAGATGTCCAGAAAATGGATTCAACTTTTAGTTAAATCCTTTTTAGCTACTCTCACTCTTTTTCTTCTCTCTTCATGCTGCCTTTGTTAGTATTTTCCCTCACCACTCCCCACATTACATGTAATGTATCTCCTCACCTTTCCCACCCTACTTCACTCAAGTCGAGTTTGGAAATGGCTATTTTTTTTAATCTTTTCTTTGCCTCTCCTTTCTGCTACAATGTTAATATGAATTTCAATGAAATCTCTGTGCGGAATAAATGTATGCTGGGGGTCTGGATCAAGGCCAGCCTCAAATTAAACAACTGCATGTCATACATAGAACCCATCGATGTATTTGATATATACCCGTATGTGATATGAAGTATCTCTATAAAGTAAGTGCAATCTTCCCACACTCCTGTAACTTTCACCTGGTCTCTGATAGGCCCAGAAGAGTCAGTCCATCCTCCAGAAGACAGTACTCGTGCTGAGGACAGGGAATAACTGTCATCCCAGTCTGTCTCCTCACATAGCTCCGCTTAATCAAATCATACACCAGAAGAGTCTGGGAGGACAAACATGAATGATGATGGTTAGTTCAGTCATCTCTAACCTACTGAACACATGTACTCAGATGAACAGAAGAATATGAACATCAGAGAGTCTGACCTGGAATCGACATGAAGGGATGTCCATGTTGCTGTTTGTGCTTCTGTCTGTCAAGATGTAAAGCTTGAAGTCACGGGCGAACACCACATCAGTGCTGCTGTAGAGGCCGTGCTCTACTCTGACTGGTCGGCAGACAAAGCGTCGCCTGGTCAAGTTCCACACATACACCGTCCCAGCTCTGAGGGAGCGGCACACTGCATACCTGCCAGCAGAGGGAGCCAGACTCCATCAATACAAACATGGACCGTATGGTACCATGGATATAGTACCATAAGAACTATAAGAAGTGCTCAGTGTTCCCACCACGTTTATATCTTGACAGGGTGGAAAAATGCCAGAGTGTATAAGACAACACAAAATTCTAATTCCCCACTGATACCAAGCACATACAGTAGATCTGGAGCCGGAGCCGGAGCCAGGAGGAAGACATAAGGACCACCTTTAATTACAACAACAGCAGCTACTGTGATACATTATGCTCTAACTACTCATCACATTTTATCTAATCATCCTAATACATAGTGGTAGCCTATTAGAAATGCTGTGATAAACATCATTAATGCATCATTAATTCAAATGAACATTTTATTTATGCTCAATTCTAATGTTTTTTGGAATATAATATGGTACGTGCTGCTATCTGTAAATCTAAATACAAGCATTTCATATGATTGTTTTTTATACAGTGAGTAGCGTAGCTTTCTGCCAGGTGTGTGCCTGTCACACAAAGCAAGTTCAGCTTAGTCTGGCTCTCCCTGAGCTACCTGGCTTCACTAAGCCTAACAAAGCTGCTTATCAACTGGCACCGTTACCCTGGGTTTTCCAATTCCAGCTGTGAGCTTGTTAACATTAAAGAGGCTGAATTATAGGCCAGGGACTCCAAAATGCATTGCAGATGGATGGAAACCATCGTCATACTGTACCAGAAGTATCATGAAATGAAAATAAAAAGGACCATCTTTTTGGAACAGCCTACAATCAACATCGACATCATCAATATTCAAAAGACTTCTGAAAAGGACTCTAATTAGAAAGAACACTTCATGGATTTTATTGTAAACACAAACTTCTATGTAAATTGTAGATTTCTATCAATTGTGTGTTACTGCTTCATCTTGAAATTTTAATAAATTACGCAATCTGTGTTTTAATCGTTTTTGTATGGCTCTCAGTATTGTATGACTATTAATGTTTTACAGCCATTTTTGGGTTCAAACCTCTCCTGCACAATGCTCAAACGTTTTTTGAATTCTGTATTTTTTATATATGTGCAAATAAACTAAAAAACACACACAGAGACGACTGTCAGTGCTACCTCTCGGCACTCACCTCAGGGTTTGCCCCAAAGGGATGACTTCCTCTGTGCCGTCACTCCTGAGCTTATGGATGTTATAGAAAAGAGTCTGGTCACTGATCCTGGAGGTCAGATTCCACAGGCGAAGGTACTTCTCTCCACTGCAGATTCCCAGGCAGAAGCTCAGGTCAAAGCACAGGCCTGAGGGGAAAAGGAAATGTCTTGGTTTTTGGGATGGAGGATATAGCTCCATAGCTGCACTGATATCTATATGATGAAAGGTTTAAGATTGGTGCACATCTGACCATGTGTGGGGTGTGGCCTGTTGTACTTGTGACCACCCATCTGTGGTACAATTGTAGCTACATGGTGCCCCCACTCTAAGTGTAGTATTTTTCAAACAATGAGTCTTCAATTTGAGACAGAAGTGGATAAAAGTGCCCTCTGGTTAGTTTGTCATACATACGTTTTTGTTGGCTGAAATGACAACTGTCAGTAACTGATTTTATCAGCTGTAGCTAGCTGGGTATTTGTTAATGTTTTCTGTCTGACTAAAATAAGAAACCTGCAAATTTGTCTTAAATATGCATTTATTGACTACACAAAGGACATCATGTAAGTCAGTGCTGTGTAATGATGCAAAAAGATGTTAAAGCTACATGTCCAAGGAAAAAAGTCAGCAACCTCACTGGATGATCCATATAGAAGACATGGAAATAAAGGAGCAACATTGTTCTTGTGCTAGTGTTTGTACAATATATATCCATTCACATGTTTGTAGGAATGTAGAAAGTGCAAAGTGCTAGTGCCAATTTGCGTTGCAACAATTTCAGTTTTGGGCAGGGACTTAGTGAGCGGTTACCTCTGGTTATATGCATGCTGCACTGTGAGCACCCCAGTAAAAACAAACCTTTGGTCAGTACTGCAGGGAAGCGAGTGATGTGTTTGTGGTCCTCTGTCTCCAGGTTCCAGGTGACCAGGTCAGTGATGCCGGTAAGAAGGGAGGGGCAAAAGGCCACGATGTGAGTCCCTGCACAGTTGACGGTGACCTGGGAAATGCAGTCCTGGCTGCAGCCCAGTACAGACCGCAGGTAGAGGAAGGAGGCCGTGCTGAAGAGTTCGATGTGGATGATTTCAGAGTCCCTCTTGTATGGGTATCTGACACAGACAAAGTACAAAGTAGGTGGTTACAGCAAACACAGGGACTGTACCTGCATTTACCCTGCAGCATGGTGTTAGTGCACCTGCAGAAGAGCAGCATGTAGTCTTCGGTCATCTCCACAGCTTGTATAGAGGCAGCACCATTTTGAGCCGATAGAACAGACAGCACAGCGCCCCCTCTGGCACTGAATACTGCTGCCTCACCACCAGACCTCAAACAGAGAAGAACAAGTATCAAAGAAACTTTCATATTTATTTACAGCACTAGCAGCATTTTTTAAATTAGAACAGTGCAAAAATGTATTAAAAAAACCAGTGGGATGAATCAAACTAGTCCAAGGAGTCACACTGGATTCTAAAATGTTGACCTTTAAAAGGACAAATGTTGATTTAAACGTTTTGTCCCTATTCCAAATGATATACTCTATAGACAATGCACTATTCTGGCTGCTAGAATGCATTGTCACAATTTATTATTTAATGTATTATTTTATTATGTTCTGAGATGTTATTGTTGCACCAACATGTACATTCTTATCAGCTGTGAGCAGCTCTCCATTTATGTTGTATCATGGACAAATAATGTACACCCAATCTCAAAAATCTTCAATTTTAGTATGCATGCTGGTTCATTCAAAGGCCTTCTCCTTTACTATTGTCAGCATTAATCAGAAGTATATTTATGTATATAAGTTAAGGCTCTTAGCATGTTGTGTTCCTTAAATTTTGGCCAGTTTTACTTGTTTTTACAAATATCACTTGTGTAAACAAATCTTTAACAGCATCAGAAAACCTCAGAAGACATATAGTTAGCTCCTTTAACCAACCCTATTGTATGTTTCACTTTTCCAGAACAGCGGCCACTGTAGCAATTATAGATAAGTGGTAAATGCTACAATGTAGTGTAACAATAGCACAAGCAGAGAGGAGTTGTAAGGTCAGTGAACTGACTCAGTAATGTCACTTACACAACAATATCTACCTACAGTTTACTAAAAGGCTTTTCATACTGCATTCAGCCCCAAACTAAGGGAGCTGTTAGCCCCACGCTAATAAAGCTTTCACACTGGCACAGTCCTGGCACGTTGCAAGTGGGCTAACCCCAACTTTTGCTAAGGGCTTGCTGGTCCTGCTTTTGGAGGGTTAAATCGATTAAACACAGGGCTAAAAGGTGCCAGTGTGACATAGGGCTAAGAATTTGTTTCTGAGGAGGCTGAGGTCCTTTAACATCTGCAGGACGATGCTCAGGATGTTTTATGAGTCTGTGGTGGCCAGTGCTCTCCTCTACGCTGTGGTGTGCTGGGGCAGTGGTCTGAGGGTGGAGG
>JAVQJL010101660.1:0-57064 GCA_036024295.1 Nannoperca obscura
GGTACAAATACGTACCCATGTTTAGGGGTACAATGGGTGTACCTTTGAGGGTACTGCCGGTGTGACAAGCCGTTGGACCCCTAAAGGTACAAATTTTGCACATTATTTCTGACAGTGTATGCTCTTCGCTCTGGTCATATTTTACTGTAGCGAGGCAGCCATCAGGGCAGTGTGACAGTCACAGTGCATTGTTCTTTTAGCTAAGGGAGTGTTTGTTCCCAGAGCAGACGGCACATATGACTCAGGCGTCCAGATGGTCTCTGTTGCCTACTTCATCTTTGGGGTTGACATTTCCTTCTCTGCAGAGAAAAGCGTCGCAGGCAAATTACCTCTCCATTTAGAGGCATAACATGACTTAACTATTACGCTGCAACACTGATCTAATTATGTGTACTGCACAACTCTTTTGTTTATATGATTAGTTTGAGTTGGTGCCACATTAATGTTCAAAGGGTTGTGCTTTGTATGAGGTGATCTCTCACATCAGACATTGGGCACACAGAGAGACATGTACTGTATGTCTTTACGATGGTGCACCTCCCTTTTCATAATAATGGAAGAACTTACACATGATATGGAATTAGATATCGGTGTTAGCCATAGGAGAAATCATCTTTGCAAGATAAATATTAAAAGGTACCTGTCTTTGGAAAGAAGTAATGAAAAAATGCTCTAAAAAACATGCACAGATAGACAGATAGATGGCAGTCGCTCAGAGGTGCCTCTGGGTCATTGTTGCAATAGTTAAAATGTAGTATGTTGCATTTAGTCCCTTGGAGTCGAATGATGGAAATACTCCAGTCCCTTGCTTTTTGGTAGTTTCATCACATCCCCATCCGGCTGTCAATGACTGTGGAAAAATACCATAAGCAGATGTAAATGGCTTTGGTTTGTCGTGGCTGAGAAGTCATCAAAAATGTGGATTTAAGCAGGAGAGGAGGATCAATTCAAAGAGTCGACCCAACACATGTCAGGAGAGTATGACTAGTTCCTCCTGCAGGTACTGTACGTATCACAATGGCTTGAAGCAGGAAAGACCTGCTGGTTCCCACTGGCCCAATAGGTACACTGTGAAACCTATTTCATGGACGTTACCTTGTGTCTGCATTGTTGGTTCACACAAACACTTTATTAGTTTATCGTTAGTTGTTTGGAGGCCCATGATGTTGGGAAAGGAGGCCTTTGACGAGGCATAGCTTGTTTGTACACAGGCCTTCAAATTCAAGTTGTGGTATTCTGAGCGCTGGCCGTCTGCTGTGTGCACTCATGGCCGTTTCCCTCAGCTTAAAGTATGCCATGAGTATTCTTGAGTTTCCTCTCTTGTAATTGAGCCTGCTGGTGGGATTATTGCTTCCCAACAACAGGTATTCCATACCATCATCAGCACCACTCTGAAAGGAAACAGAGTAGGAGGCTCCCTTTGAGAGCAAAGACTTGGCTCAGACTAACTCTTCGTTTTGCATCAGCAGTGAGGAGGAGGAGGAGGAGGAGAGTCAGTCATAATGCTTTCGCTCACTGCTGCAATAAATCAGCAGTTGTGTAGTGTTAGTAAGACCGGCCTGTGTTATTAAACATATCTCTGTAGTGAGCGAAGGAGATAAGCGGTGCCGCTCTCCTAAACTTCATGGCCTATGAATGATGGTAATAATCCAGGACAAAGTAACCTGTGATAAATGCCTTCCAAGGTTAAGCTAATGAATTTCCTCTGTAGGCTGCTGGGGTCTCTCTCTCTCTCTCTCTCTCTCTCTCTCTCTCTGCATTTTTTGTTCTAAATAGGCAGAAATCAGTACATTAGACCAGTGATTCCCAACTAACTAGGGAGTACTTGTGCAGTTGCCAGAGGGTAAGTAGAACAATTGTGGAATAACTCAAAACATTTGATTGAAAAAGATATATTCACATATCAGCAGTAAAACCTGAACAGCACATGTTGTGATTGAGAGTCCCTGACACGTAGTTAGATTGCAAAAGCCTAAATAGTTAGCTAAAAGTAATGATAAATGGTTGAAATGTCACTCGTAGTACCAATGCAAACCAAACCTGACCAAACCAAGTGAAATACTGAAGAATTATTGCAACAATATCCACTTTTTAATTAATTATGCCACTAACTCCGTTAGCTCCCACATATATGGAAGAAGAGCAAGCCACACTTTTATTCCCTGGAACTGCCCATAAGAGAAGAAAATTGATTGACAGGTGCCAGTGTGTGGAGCTACTCTCCCATTAATCATCTCACGACCCCTTAGATTTATCTTGTGATCCTTTGGAGGGTCCCGACCCATAGGTTGGGAACCACTAGACTGAACTACACAACTATATGCTATATAATGTATTTAAAGCAACAACAGTAAAATGTTACACATGTTTGATGCATCAGCATTAATAATTTAATGCCATAATAATACATAGGGTTTTTCTGGATTTTCCTGCAGATTGAGTACTTTTATTTTTGACACTTAATATTTTTTTCAACTGATAATAGCCTACTTCTTATACTTAAATAGGATTTTGAATGACAGAGTAATTTACACTATAGTACTGGTATCTAAATACTTCTTCCACCACTGATGGAAAGTAAAATAAATCAGTGAAAGAGACGTTTTCTACTCTGACCACACTGCTCTCTTATCTCCCCCATGTGCTGGAAAGTGGGAGGGGGCAGTCGCACAATCACAAGCCTTTTCCAGGCGAAGTTGAGAGCGATGGGAGGGGAGCGCTCAGAGCTGCAGCTGGACGGCGGAGCGGCTCGTGTTGTGCCGGGCACGACGAGACGCTGCTTGTGACAGCGGGATCAGAGTGAGGATGAACGCCTTCAGTAAGTGCTGGGATGGGATGGATGAGGAAGGTTCACCGTCAGCGCGGGGTGGAATAACTGTGCTGTTGCGTCTCCTGGCTCCGCGATGGTGTCACATCTGCGCGCTTTTCCCTCTGCTATCCGGACGGGGGACACCGGCGGAGAAGTGACACACCGGAATCTACAGTTATCAGTCTCAGAATAGACGCGCGACGGAGTAGAGGCATTGTCATGGAGAAACAGAGCCGAGTCAGGGAGCAAATACCGACATCGAAGGAAGAGAAGCGCAAAGATAAGAAGGCGAAATCTGGGAAGCTTTTCCGAAAGAAATCGCTGAAGTCTGTGGGGAGTTTTATGAACAGAATCATCAAAACTTTGGGCACTTTCACTCACTTTGGAGACGCAGACGCGCCGGACGCGGAGGACGACGACGGGGGGTTTCGGAATGGCGCACCTTGCACCCTCAGCGCCAGCTCGGGAATCATCAAAGAGGACGCAGGCCTACAGGTGGCTTGGGATCGCGTGGTAAAAAACACTTCGAGCACGTCTTCCTCGCTGTGCACCGGCAGAGAAAAACTCCTTTGCCAATACGGAGACAAGATCCCAGGTGTTCTGGGGCTGAAGAACCACGGGAACACCTGCTTCATGAACGCCGCGGTCCAGTGTTTGAGCAACACCGACCTGCTCGCGGAGTACCTGGGTCTGGAGAGGTACAAGCTGGACCTGAGTCAGACCAGAATCAACGGGCTGGTGAGAAGTGACGAGACGCGGCACGCCAAGGGAGAAGTCACGGAGCAGTTGGCGTCACTTGTTAGAGCTCTGTGGACTCTGGAGTACACCCCACAGCTGTCTGTGGACTTCAAGGTACCCAACGTGCATCACAGCAGCCAAAAAAGCACACTTTTCAAATGGATGTGAGCTCAGTGTACTTAATAGCACAGACTAGGCTCAGTGATGAAAAGTGCTGGCACTGTTAAGAAGGTAAGGCCAGTCTTACAGTGGTCATCATTAACTCAACACATCACTGGTTCCATGGTACCTTAAATGCAGCTTTGGGTTTAGTCAAATATAATAACAGGTTATACACACAGTATACTATAAACACCACTGTGAAGTCTTACATCATTTGCTAGAATTGACAACCACTCTCTTCCCACATGCATTAACAAGAATATAATGCTTTGCCTTGTGACTTCAGTGTTTTCCTGCCAGGTGATAATGCTGCTGCTCTGTATCTCTGCAGTCGGGGGACAGGGTCAGCAGGTGCAGGGCTGGACTCTTCCCCCAAGACCCTATATCACGCCACTAAAAACCTTAGTGATAACAATATGGTTCAGGTTTTATGAACAAACCCCAGTAGGTGTGTAATGGCTTTAAGTTAATCATCACATCCTAGTTGCAGCTGTGTGCAGCAATAACTAGAACCTCTCACAGCGTGGCAGGTGAAGTAAGGTACAGGTGACTGCTCATCTGTATGGTAGTTCATTTAGATGTGTTGCTGTTGTGATGCAAAGTATGTTGGCACAGGAAAAATATGATTTACTGTAACACTTTGTATTTAAAGGGACATTTCACCACATTTGACGTGGATGCCGATGGTACATGCAGTCAGCTGAAGCAATAAATTCCTCAGTGCGTGCTATATTGATCAAGAAAAGAGTTTTTCAGCTCGCGTAGCCGTGCCAGCAGTGCCTACATGTACCAGGACGCATTGCGCACAAGCTTCTGATGCTCAGCCCCCAAATCCTTCCAAAAACTACCCACGGTGATATTCATTGTAGCAGAATAATTCAGTTTCAGTTGCCACTGGGGCGGCAATTTGAGCAAAGGCACCACCAGTCGCTGTTTGCTCTCGGCGGCTCAGGTTCTGGACGGTCCCGCCGACCATATCCTCTTGCACGGCTAATGCAGCTGCAGCCTCGGCCTCTCTCCGCTGCATTCCTTCATTCATTTTTTTGCTACTTTGCAATACAAGTGAGCAAAGCCTTCCTTGCCCCCAACTACGTCACTGTACACGTCAAATGACCAGAAGAACAACAGATTTTGCAGCTGCACCCCAGAGACACAGAACATCAGCCACCACTGCAGGCATTCCTCACATTATATCCCCAACTCGGAAAAATAGAGATAAGGTTGGAAATCTGCAAAAGGGTCCTTTAAGAATCTTCCTTCCCTGAACAGGGGCTGTGGCAGAGTCCTATCAGGAGACCCTCAGGCATTCCTACTCTGCCCTTACTGAAGATGGGGGGAGGGGTACTTTATCTGCCTGCAGCTCTTTGCTCTGGATTTCTCTGAGCCATAGTTCAAGGCAAGAAGTAGATAATACGGAGCAGCAAACAAAGAAACTCCACAATGGATCTATTCTTGGAAATGCTAATTACTCTGTAAGAAAAGGGTATAAGTATGGCTACTGGAATATCTTGACCCCTCCTGACACTTTCACGTCTGTCCCCACACTTGAATATATTGTAGTGAGGAAGCCGGGGTTTACCTGAGAGCCAACTACAGTAACTGTTGTCAGGTTTCTGCTGCATATGAAATGCGGCGTTGACAATCAGAATCAATTCCCACATTGATTCCTTCCTTCTCTTTTGCTCTCTCAAAAAACTCGACTCCCCTTTCAACCCCAACCCTTGCTGTCAATAATTCCTAAATTCCACACTTTCATTCCCCTCTTATCTCCTGGGACTCAGATATCAGATATTTTCAAGACAACAATCAGAGGGAACAGCATAAAAACGTCTTGCCAAGATTAAAAGAAAAAACCCTAAACACTCCCTGGTATGTGATGAGATGTTTCCTGTGTTACAGCTCACACACACACACACACACACATTGCTGTGCCTCTTGGCTGTGGTTTGTGACCGTAGGAGGTCCAGAGTTCATGCATCTTAGGCCTCCTGAAATTGCCTGTTGAGTAATACCACAGCTGCCTGGAGGGAGGCATTATAAAATAATCAGATACATCCATGGCTTGTGTCTGAGAGGCAAAATTAGCTCCCAGTTGCGGGAACTCCAGACAACACAAACCACTTCTAAACAATATTTAAGTTTATTTAAATGCTCAATTAATCTTTTGTTTGTATTATATATATTATATTGTATTATCAGTTGCTGCAGGCCTTTGGAAGGCAGGCGTTTTGTCAGAAGGGCATTGGAAAGGTTCAACTAAAGCAGCCAGATTAAAAGAACTGTCTGAAGCACCCATCTTCCCATCACAGGAATTTTGATAAGAAATGATAAAAGAGCAAGTGTTGAAAGGGATCTCTCTTTTTTTCTTTTTTTGCCAATTACCCTTTCAACAGGATGTACACTGCGCTGCAATTTTCATTTTAAATGAATAATGCTGTTCATTTACACCTCCTCTGTAAATGTAGAATCATCATCATCCTCGTTTGATCAAAAGTTCTTCAAAGTTAATGAATCAGCAGTGGCCTCCCCACAGGTCAGTTGGCTGCAGAGTTCCAGTCAGGAGAAAAAAAACAAAACAACAAAATTCTACCGAATACCTGGCGCTCTGCCACATTCCACTACCACCTGGGCTGTAGGCAGCATTTCTAAATGTTCACTAAAGATATTTTTTACATTGCTGGTGTGTGCTGAGCTCTCGCTCTCACACATGTGTCTCTGACCGTTGGGTTTCTTCAACCTGGGAGCAGATGTGTGCTTTTGATCTGGACCGTCCTTGTGCATTTTCCAACTGACAATTTATCGGTTTCCATAACATGAGAGGCCCGAGAAAGAAGGGAGTGAAGGGATGAGCAGGCCTGATGACTGAACAGGAATGTCATCCTCCCCACAGTGTCTACTGATGGGCCTTTTTAGGAAGCTAAATATACATTGTGACGACAGCGGGTCTTTCTCACAGGTATGTGTCAATATTTACCGTCTCTATGTTGATCTTTAATGATTATCTACGTTGCTGGCTGCAGTAAGTCAGGCTGCTCACTGAATATGTACAGTTGAGCAGTGACTACATGTAGCCCAGGGGGCACTTTTACAGTTGTTATAGGGTACCTGTAACGATTGTGTGATTGTTAGTCAGCTGTAATGTAACATTTGACCACCATGTGTTGAGATGGACGGAGAAGACCCGCTGTAAGCCAACAAATTGAGTAACATCTCAGCCTCTTTTTGTGTGAGCATTTGTGTCAATGCTCACAAGCTGGATAAACACTTGTGAGCTAAAGGATATATGGTTTAAAAGTTCCCTAAAAGTAGTAAATAAACAGTTAAAATAGCTAATGTAATGGATAAATGGTTGAAATATTAAACCTTCAGGGAGTGTTTTCTTATTTTGTCTTTATTCTGTAGTTAGATGATTACACACATTATAAACTGGCCAGTGGTCATTACGCCACAGAGAGCAATAAAAAAAATCCCAGCATTTTCCACAACCTCAATTATATCACTGAGACAATTGCCACCTTCAAAAGGCGGATGGTAATTACTGTTATTACTTTGCTGCACAACAGCTTTAGGCTGGTACTGCTCTCATGGTGAATGTCAGAGCGTTTCTTCAAAGCAACCCTGAATGTTTTAAGAGCGTTAATATAAAAAGGATCTGTTGTACTACATTGACAGCAATCCAATCAGTCTGAAATAGAAATATTATTTGTAATGTCAAGTATTACTGTCATAATACACCTGCAGTATGGGCAAATGTAGCCAGACAGAATATAAACGATATATGTGTTTGTGAAAATACAAACAGATAATACACATTTATGGCTGTAAATATCTTATTCTGATATTCAGAGCAAACCAAAAATTTGTGAGCAACAAGAACAGTGTCTCTCTGGCTGTTAGTTCACATGTCCAGTCACATTGAAATAAACATTATCTCCATATCTGTTAACCCTTTAGTTGATTTGAGACCAAGTTATCTTAAAGTGATTGTAAGGATCCAGTATCAGAGGACAACTCCTAACTTTATGACTTTGAGATCTATGAGGCAATTAAAGCTTCACTTTCACTTTCAAGACAAGATCAGAAGAGAAGATTAGAAAATCGTATTGCTCTGCCAAGACTCCACCAGCAGGTTTTTCTCTGTTTATGAATTTTTATGTTCACTTTATACATGTCTCAATAACTAGATGCAGAACTGGCTGTTGTTACTCTGGTCATACTGAACAGTGTATGTTTTGTAAAAAGTGTTGACTTGAGTACACTTTTTTAAAATCTTGTATTCAGACAACTACACACATTCACACAGTATTCAGCTCCATGCTTTGCTCCAGGACACTTCAGGGCTGGGTGTTACAGGAGTAAAGAGTGTGTTTAAATTCAGCATCTCTGCCCATATTTTTGAGAACTGAACTGGCAGCTCTAACTTCATCATCAGACATACTATATCACGCTATAGTGTAATAGCTATGAGAGGCATATCGCACATTACTGGATTATGAAGCAATGATTACAGTCTGCTGTTCCCTCTGCTATAATCTCTCATCACTGCCTATGCTTCTCCGGGCTGCCAGCTGCGGTTCATGCCACTAATTCCTGCCTAATTGACTCGGGTGCCATTCACATCTGAAGTCACATTATACTGTGTGTGAGCTTAAGTAGTCTTCAACCTACTTTTAAGAAGAATGTTATTCACACCTCTTTTTTGATGTCAAAAATGTTGAGATGGGGTTTCTTGAGAAGAAGGGGGGGGCACGGCAATTATTTTAGACGGTAAAACTTTCATTAACAAGCATGCTTTCTTTTCTTTCTTTTTTTAAGTCTTAGACAAAGACATATTATGCAAATTCCAGAACTGATGTGACTCTGCATCAGTCAAAGCGTGGGCGAGGTGGACGCGAAGGGAAGCGTGAAGAGCGTTAGTGCAAATCTGCAATTCTAGGATTCCTCTGATCAGCGTTCTGTGGAGAAGGCCGGAGTAGAGCCGCCCAACAAACACACTCGAGCTGTCAAAGCCAGTAAACAAGTAGTGCTTGAGATTCACTTTTTTGTGTGATAAAACTCTTTAGAAAGGAAACCTAATTGTATTTGCTACTGCAGGTAGCCAATACGGCTTTAATTCTAACAAGCTGTCAGATTTATAAAAGCCAATTAAACCACCACTGTTTTTGTTTTCCATTGAAGTCAAATATGGGATTATCTGGATGGGATAAATATATTCAAGGATTTCAGAAGGTTTCTCTGTGAAGTGGCTGCGTCACTTTGCTTATCCAGTAAAACACGTGATCAACCAAAACATGTAGAAAAAATTCCACTTTCATCTAGTGTGCTTTTCCCCTTTCCAGACTATAGTGTCCAAGTACGGATCGCAGTTTCGCGGCAATTCCCAACATGACGCCCTGGAGTTCCTCTTGTGGCTGCTGGACCGCGTCCATGAAGACGTCAATCTGGCCTCCCACAATAACAACAACAAGACTGCTGGAAAGGTGAGACTCAAGCAGGCTGTTGGTTCATGTAGCATCAGAGCGTGATAGTTCTGATTCTCACTAAGAAAAGCTCCCGGTGTCACACGTCCCCCTTATAGTAACATTTATGATAAAGGTTCTAACTGCATGCTTGATTACTAATACATGACTCAATGCGATTAAATACATGTATTAATGCATTATGTATCCCTGTGGCTTGATAGCCATTGTCAGTTCATGTGATTACATGACATGTAATGGATCATAAGTTTATGAATGTAAACTCACACTTGCATATTAATTTACATGAAATTCTATCTTTTTTTAAACAGTTTAGTGTCTCAGACCAGTCCATTTGATCACTCTTTCTCGCTTTTCTGTCATATGAAGCTTTCTACAACAGATTCTGTTCTTTCTGCATTTGGTCTTTGTCCATGAATTTGCAGATGGCTTATTCACAAGATCAAATGTCTTCACATGAACAAGACAACATGCGTTGCATGCAGCAATGTAGCTACAGATAGTTGTCAACATGCACCGTACACTCTGGCAAATGTTTTCAGATGTTTTTCCTCCATATTACTAATGTCCATGTTTGTGTTGCTTATCATCAAGCTGGCAAGTCTAACCTCACTGATAAGGAAGATTTTTTTTGATACATCCACAGCATCATCACAGTTAACTCTCCAGAGGTTACCTCCAGGTCTCAAAATTTGTTCTGCATTGCAGTTTTCATGCCACCGACACCAGTGTGACAATCTAGGCTGTGCAACTTTGCACTGTGTCGAATGCATTGCCTGTGGACAAGGAGGGTACAAGTGTGGCGATTTGGTGTTTGATTTTCTCTCAGCATGTCTCCTCCTCCAGGTAGGCCTGCAGGCACTGGGCATCCCGATACTCTTTGAATGGAACTTTGAACTGCTCTGCTGTGAGCCATTAAGGCAGAAGTTCATGTATTATTAAATACATGTTTTTAACTTTTTGAAACAGACATACCTCTTTTTTTGTAGTTTTATCGGGGTGATAACCAATGGCATAATTTATGAGATGTGCACTCGCTGTTGGTGAGTCATTGCAAATAAATCTCAATGCCCTCTGTTTCCTGAGGCGCTGACTGCAGTGATTCATTCTGTTGTTTCATCATTGTGGGATCGGGAGATATCGAGATCCGGAAGATTCCCAAGGCTATAAATTGGATAATTTAAGATAGAACATCCCTTTTAAAAAAAAAAGATTGTTATGACCGACATGCAACCTTCTCTTGCATTGACTATTTGTATCAATTAAAAGAAAGAAAATTTATTTTTTTCTGAAAGGAACAGGGGTGCGCTATCAGCAAAGCATATCATTATAAAGCCAAGGTCATATTGAAAGTTTAGGCTAGTCTGTGGGAATAAGCCCAGCTCCTTTTCTCTGGGGTTAGTATAATGTTTGCTCCAATTTTCATCTGAAGTTGATATTCAATCCTTCCAATAGCATGTGAGCGATTACATCCGGCAGTGAGACAAATTAAGAGATAGTGATACAATCTTTGTGTGTGTGACTAACAGAGAAAGTATGGACCACAGTTAGATTTCATCCTCTGAGTGTCCAGCTCCCCCAAGTTTCTGTTGTTTACACAGAATACTCTGATATCACATGAACTAAACTTCCATCTCGTCGTGAGCTGAGTTGCCCTTTATTTCAAGATGAGAGTGAACAATGGGGTGAGGTTTCAAGGGGTGGGGGGGGGGGTGTCTGGACTCTGTCTCTGAGTGGACATGGCTCCACAGAGGACATGACAGGAGGTTAGGACTGGAGAGTTGCTGATAAGGTCTGTCATGATGAGTCTGCAGCACTCTGGGGAAAATGTCGCTGTGCTGTGTTAATACCCAAGGAGCTGGTGAGGTGTGGAGGATGTAAACCTTTAAAAAATATTTAATCCTTGACCCCGCTATATGCTGGTTTTAGTATCATGATTCATTTGATTGAAGGAGCATGGGTAATTTTTCTCAGTGTATTTAGCCTTCTTTCCAATGTGACAATGAATTTTAACTTGTCCGAACAAAATCCTGTCCCTGATTGGATGAAAGCCAACATTGTAAACATGTTTGATATCCAGCGACCAGAAACTGACCAAGCCAATACAAGCTGGAGTGAACACAACGTTGGGTAGCTCCAATTCTACAATACAAAAAATGACCATTTCTTTATGACTGATACCAGTGGAGGAAGGATGGAGGCTGGCTGTTGGGATTTCACAGGGAGAGTGTCGGATACTTCAAACCAGAGTTGTACGGGGTGAAATTGCTCAGTAGTTTGGAGTGAACTAAACAAGAACTGTGAGTCCTGTATCCATAGCGACTTGATTGTCTCCTATGCAAGCAGCATAGCATATGTGCTTCTTGTTGACATGTGCCTAGTACAAATGCCACTTTTGGTCCACTGCCTATAGTTGACAGTTCATGCCCAAATCTGTTGTGCTCTGGAACACAATCAATATACAGGCCTGCCAGACAGGTTCACTATTTCTAAATGCAGTTGTCAAAGCACAGTCGTCAATATCCCAGATTGTTAATAAGCTCTTTAGAGACTCGCAACAATTAAAGTAAAAGTTAACATCAGAAACAAGTAAATCAATAACTGTAGTAACGCCTGCAGGGTATGTGTGTCAGGCAGCAATGCATACTGGGAAAGGGTGCCATGTCAACTCAAATCTTCAGCCCTGCTAGCAGCATGGCTCTAGGGATGGCACCAAGGGCGTAACCATGGTATAGACATTGGGCTAGATCCAAAAGTTCATTTCCCACAATTCAATGACATTTATATGTGAACTTTTTCACATTTACAATGTAGTTTTGAGGTCTACATTGATCATTTGAATTCACATTTAAAGGAATAGTCAGATTTCTCTGAGAGTGGCTGCCCCTCCACTTCCTTTTGTTTTGGTCAGTGCTGCCTGCAGTGTGACCACATATTACTGACAATGACTGATGACCTTGATGATGATTTTAATTTGATACATTGAATAGTCTGCCTGTATTACTAGTTTTATTCACTTTAATGTAATCATCATTAAATGATGCCCTAACTTTTCATCTAGCCTTACCATGAGGTTGGCCATGTTTTGGCTTCATCAATCTGTAACCACTGATGTGCATCACCGTGATCTATTTGCAGCTGAATGTAATGCAACGTGGATGATTGGATGATCGGTACTTCCAAGAATGACACCATACAATCTGAGTACTTTTTTCTGGAGAAAAAGTGAGCTGAAAAGTGGAAAGATTTGACTCCGACGTTTGATTACATGCATTGGCTGCAGGATTGCAAATCTCTCAATTAATCATCTGTCTTTGTTCCAACCCTCCTTGTCGTCATAAGCTTTGGGTAGTAACCAAAGGAATGAGATTGCAGATACAAGCGGTAGAGATGAAATGACTCACACCATGTTGATAAATTTGCTAAGTATGTCATTAATGCATCATAAGTGCACTGATGCAACATGTTCTATTATTCTTAATTCTCAACAGATGCTGTAGGTCTTTAGTTGCAGGAGTTACACCTTTGTATGAAGAATTCACTGAAGTTTTACAGTCTATGATTAGTCCATTGCCTTGTTAATCTTTGTGCCATTTTACGGGACTGTGAAAACCTCTGACATGTTTAATAAGGGATCATTTCACAACAATACGGTGCTGTAACTGAGTATTCTGCATATTAATAAATATCACTTGCAGTGAGTGAGAGGGAATGAAGAGGAGAGCAGCACTGTGGCCTCCGTCCAGAGCAGAAAATCTCTTGTGACAGTTGTCTCTTATGTTTGTCCAGGCCTTCTGCCATCAGCCAGTGTGGGCTCTTTGCAGACACCAAGGTTGGCATGGATTTTGGTTTTATCAGTGAGGAAACATGCGGTCAGATAGGCCTCTGCTCAGTATCAGGAAGTGAGGGAAATAATTCCAGTAATTCTTTCTCCCCATGAATCATACTCCACTCCTTAAATCATCTCCGCATCCACCCTTTGGTAGCTCTTACATACAGTACCTCTGTAAGAATGTACAGTAAAGCTGTGGTATGCAGTCTGCTGTCACTGCTCCACCCACAAAGGAGCTTTGTGAGGGGCAGAGAGGGCCTCGCTGAGGGCATGATAAGGGCAGCTGCAGGAAAAGAGTCTAAATCACACTCCTCTAAGAACCCTTCAGCATCATTTTTGATCTGTTATTGTTTTGTTTGCTTGTTGGATCCGTGTTAATCTTCTCTGCTGCCACCCTGCTGAAGCTCTTGTGGTGCTGGCAGAGTCATCCGGGGTCACAGCCAGGCTGATGGGAGGCGTCTGACCCCCGTTTACTAGTCCACACACTCACAGCCAAGGAGTCGGCAAGCTCCATCCTCTTCTGCTGCTAATTGAGGAGCCTGTGGGCCTTTGCTAATAGTTTTTAAGCATGTGTTGTTAGTCACCACTTAGCGCAGGAGAGCCAAAGAAAAAGTTAGGAAGAGAGAACTCCCCCTCACAGTAGCTGGAGCTGAAGTATTTTGCATTTGTAATGGAGGGTGACAGTTCACAATCCTGCACACACACAAGCAGGCATACACTACACACATTTTAACATTTACTGTTGAGTCCCCAAGGCTTTGACTCTTGTAGCGTACATTCCCCTTCGGTTTGTTGATCATTTATCACTTAGGAAACACAGTACAAGTGTGGCTCATACACTCTCTCTCTCTCTCTCTCTCTCTCTCTCTCTCTCTCTCTCTCTCTCTCTCTCTCTCTCGGCTCCATGAATGTGGCTCTTTGTAAGTTGCAGGAAGAAAGAGACACTTGTTGTGCAGCCCTGGTACAGAGAAAGGAGAGGTGAGACTGAGTTCTCTGCAATAGTGTGGCAATAGGTGGGGGAAAAGTAAGCAGCAGTGACAGCCAGAGAGATGGGGAGACGAAAAGAGAAATTACTTCTTTGATTCTACATGACAAAAATAGCTGTAGAAACGATAGTGTGTGGATGTTTCATATTTACAATTCAATCTGGTTGAGTAAAGTCATTGTTTTTGTAACAAGGCCTGGCTCTCCAGGGACAAGAGATTACCAAAAGACTGAATTGCACTTTTATCACCATCAGAACAACAGCAGAAGTGCATGTGAAAGTTCTGTGCCTGGGCTTTGCTGTACACGTGAGTGAGTGGATGTCTCACCTACAATACCATGATGGTAGAAGAAAGATGCGATATGTTGAGAGCAAATGTCAGGAATTTCAATGACTGATTATTAAATGTGTTAACAATCAATAGCTGGTTCAAAACAGTGTGTGGCTCGTAATCACTGCAAAGTCCAAGTAAATTTGGTGTTAGAGCAATAAATGAAATAAAAATGATTTTAAATTATAACAAAATAATGCCTTCACTTAAAATTGTGGCACTCTGACTCTGTTCTGATGCATTAAATGAATGGCCAGACAAGATTAAAATATGGTTGTCATTACTGTAAATCTGACGTTATTGGAGGACATAAATTAGATGAGACTGAACATGCTGGGCAAATGTAGCACATAATATTCTAACCCCATTTTTCTTGCATCATCAATAAGGGCTGTAGCTTTAAATAGCTCTGGATAATAGCTGAACATGAAATAGGTTACACCAAGCTCAGACTTTAGTTTTACAGTCGTTGTTGTTTAATTTAAGAAAAGAAATATACCTTATCTACATGCTAAGGGTGAGAGCTGTTGGTTCACTGCATTTAACGTTACGTTAGTCCAGCTACTGAAAACACCTGCTGAGATTGTCTCACACAAATGCTGTCATGCCAACATTCCCAGCCAAGGGAGTCGCTAAACATTTCGCCTCCGACTTTTAATTGGATTTAATCCCAATGAGGGGGAAATGTCGCTTAGACATTAGTTTATAACTTGTTGAGATGTTAGAACGCACTGCCAGTCCCCAGCATTCGAAGTGTAATGTGCTCTCCTCCGCTGTCTGACTCGCAGCTTCTGGCCTGCAGCGATGCTGCAGCTGTTAGCTTGTTCTTGTTAAAGCCGGTAGGCTGGCATTAGCACGAGCCTCTGGATAGCTAACTACTCCGGACAGCTGTCGGATGACAACCTGGTCGGGTTTTCACAGTGTTACTCAGTCGGGGAAGTCAGCTAGCTCTCAGGACTGCCACAATGGGCACAATGGACTGTGACACCCTAAACCACAGTACATTATATGACCGCTTACACCGCATGTCCCTCATCGTCTATGTTGTCAGTTAATATAATTTTATTTCTAAGTAACTGACCGGTTTAATCATTGGCATCCCTAGTTGACAATATAAGACAGATTATCTGTCCTAATGTAAGTGAAGAGCAACTGTACAGTAGGTCTGTACTGGACGTTCTCAGTAATGCAGGACTCCCTTCTTGATAGGGGTTGATAAGCCGGCTTCTCATCCTCCTACACACTAACAGCACAATAGTCACAATGTGGCCCCTCTTTGTTTATTACTTGTGCTCTTCCCTTCCCTTCCTCTGCCTGGAGATTTGATTTGTACAGTGTGGGCGGTTGTGTACTACACATTGCATCTAGACAGTGACCCAGACATTGAACCAAGTTTTCAAACTTCTTCTGGCAGTACATGCCCATAAATGCACCTCTGAAACCCACAGCCGAGCCGAGCACTTGACTGCGTGTGGTCAGTGCTGCTCCCCTCTCTCCCTCTCTTGTCCGGGTTGGATGAGAATGGTTCTGTTGTGATTCTTGTGTGTTTTCTGCTCCGTGTGTGTGCGCGCATGTGTGTGTGTTTCCTCTCCGCTCTGTCTTTGATTCTGTCTGCCCTGCCAAGCTGAAATGGCTTCCTGTGGCTCCGAGCCTCCCAGCTGGAAAAGCAGCTTGGAGGGAAGGGTCCGAATATGACGACTCAGTGTTTGAGGTCCTGCCTTACCTCCGACCCAGATCAGTGTTGATTGGCTAAGGCCTTAAGCCTCCAACAGATGCTAAGATGAGAGATGTCTGTGTGTAGATATGAGTCTAAAATGAACTAAATATAGACGGTATCTCTGTCAGCTATGGAGGCTGGATTTGAGGCCATATTCGCTTCATAAAAGAAGCTGCTGGTTTTGTTGGCTGGGGTTGTTCACTGTGCCACAGACACAATTAAGCTGCAACTGTCTGACTGCTCCAGACAACACAATGCATCACCACTGGGTTTTATAGAACAGAAAAGGACATTTCTATAAACTGCAGTCATGCTCTGCAGGGAGCCCTGCCCAGAAAACATTTTCTCATTAAGTTGTGGAGAGCTTTAAAATAAATGGAAACAAATTACCATTTGCTTTTGTGGGATTTTGACCTCTCAGAGAGGGTACATGGGTCTAATTACTTAAAGTTAAATATTCTCCAGTTAAAACGTTAAATCAGCAGCACACAAAGCTTTAAGAGTTAGTGTTTGAACTCTCATACATTGTCTCCAAAGTGTGTTTTGCCTGCAGAGGAGAATGAAGCTCTTCATCTTATTTTGCGGAGAAATGTAGTTAAATCAACACTGATTCTTTATTTAATATAAATAAATTCCCTTACACCCATATTATTCCCAACCCATCTGGGTCTGATTGGCAAACAGCACCGACCCCAACAGTTTAAGTGATTCAGATTTGCTGAGTAGAGGCTTTCCACAGAGTGTGTCAATTCAATTGGCTGAAACCAGGCTGACTGGAATGATTTAAACAGTTGTTGAGAGAAATAATTTAAGCAGGGAGGAGTGCCTGTCACGCCAAGTCCAGTTTTAATGTGTTATCTTGAGTTGAATTGAATCTGCCTGTGAAGATGAATGGATTTTAAAAACAGCAATAATTATCAATCCGGCCTCACCAACAAATGTTTAATCAAATACCTATAGCAAAGTTTGTATTTCTACTATAATAATAATAATATAATATAATAATATACCTTTAATCCTGAACGGGTTTATTGCTGTTTGCGAGGGCCATTAAAACTCTACCTAACTGGCAGGTACCAGAGGCTCCTGTGTGTCTCTGTTGATTGATGTGTGTAGCAATTTTATCCTCATCTGCGTCACCACAGTCATCAGCGGCAGCCGCAGAAACAGGAGGGTAATAATAAACCTCATCAGCTCAGGAGGCCGACCTGCCTTCATTAGAATTAATTTCTCCCTCAGCCTCTCCCGCTGCTCTCTTTTAAAGGTGGGATAAATCTTCTTAAGAGACATCTCACAAAGTCATTTTCACCAGTGACATTTCTAGTGTGTTCTGTGGTTTTAAGAGAACGTCTGTGTTTTATGCCTTCTTTCTCTTTGAGACAAGGAATGCAGCCGAGAGGCAAATAAACATGACATCAGTGAGCAGCGATTGGCTCCACTGGACCTATTGGGCTCAAATGTTTGTTATATGTTAGTGATGTGTAACACACAGCCTCTACATTGAAACAATAGTGTAATGTTCATTGCTGCTGTCATGGTCTAATTGCTGCTCATGTCCAAATAGAAAAACGTTTCCCTTTTTTGTTTTATCTGGCATTATTTTTTGTCCCACAGAGTTATAAACCCTCATAACTAGGGATGCACCCATCCAACTTTTTGTCCCCTGATACTGATACTGAGGGCATCGGCGGAGTATTGATCTGATACCAGTACTGTGAATCAAAAACTAACAATCTGTAAACCTCTCGCTGTGGAAGTGATTGAGATATGTGTAAGCTTATGTGAGGCTGTAACTACAGATCACTTAACTGTAAGCAGGGGTGTGCAATCTGCCGACAAAACATGCAGAAAATGTTCACATCTACTGTCAGAAAAACTATAAGCAGTAAACTTTGGGTAGTGTTCGCTGCCCCGTAGCTTCACGTATGTTGGCTTACAGATGCATATTACAGAGCAGAACAGAAAAACTATTGTATTTAATGTGGATTGTGACGTTGGGCCGATGCTCGCTCTGCTTAAAGGAATACAGGTAACCGATAGGTAAGTAGGTAGATAGATGGTATTTTAGAGTCAAGTCCATTTTTTGGATTGTGGTATACAACAGTGGATACCCAGCAAGGCTGGTAAACTTAGAATACTCACATTCTTACTGTGAGTAACTAACCGCTGGCAACAAAATGAAAGACTCATTATGTTGTTCTCACGTATTTAGTTACCACTTTCATCATATTTACCCAAACTGTGTTTTTTGGAGCCCCTGTGAGAGAGCCTCTATAATGACTGTCTCAGGTCAGATCATGCTGGCAAAGGGCTTTTGGTCAAGTTGATGTCATTCATTTATCACTCACAACACTCAGCTCATGTCCTGCTTTTAAAACGTGACTCATCCACCGGGCACCCAAAACAAAGAAATATTGCTGCCATGCGCTTTCTCACTGTATCTGCTTGTTATACTGCACCACGCTGTCAGTCACCAAGTGTGATGACAGTGCATCAAGACGTTTTACCACAAGAATAGAGCGCTCCCCCTGACCAGCTTCTCATCTTGGCTTCCTCTTGTCTTTGTTCCAATGCCTTGTCTGTCTGATCCATCACAGCTTCTTTTTATTCCCTCTCTCTCATTTAATTTCTCTTGTTGAAAGCCCTTTCATTTCCATCTGGTGATGATGAAATTCACTTTAAGGCCTCTCTGCGCTCTCTTGTCAATAGGTTTTTGCTCTGAGGCTAGCAGAGGCAGCACACAGTGCACACACTGCTTCCACAATGGCTTTCCACTTGCATCTGTCACCTTCAGAGACTGGCATTCAATGAAAAGCCATACATGATAAACAGCTACCAATATATAAGCGCCACACTTCATTTTCATTTTTGACTGAATCTCATGATTTATTGTTCTGAATATTTACATTACATATGTTGTTCAGATTTAATTGATCAGCCTTCTGTTGTTGTTTTTTTGGGAGGGGTTACATTTTTACAGTTGGTCCTGTCAAACCTAGGGCAGACTGAATGCAGCATAATGTTGACTGTGTATCTCCTGTACACACAGCAATCATTCGGTTATAACCCTGAGGTCAGTTTGAGTCCATGCACCGACGTCTGGCACTTAGCATGTCCATGCAAATGCACCCCACCCAGAGTGCTCGCCCACGGGTAATAATGGGTTGAGGGGTCAAAGAGAAAAGCTTCCATCATCGGTATCATTGGGACTATTTATAGAGAGGAACGCAGCGTTGCAGGAGACTGTCCATTATTTATCAACGCTCTGTATGTCAGCTGTGTGTTCTGCTTTGACTTTCTATGTCATTGCTTAATACTTTTTTCTATCTCCATCTGTCTATTATCGTTACACACACACACACACACACACACACACACACACACATGCAGTGTCTTTACACCTGCCCCACATCCCTGCATCTCCTGCTGCGTCTCTCTTTCGGTTACGATCACCACAGGGATTTAGGTGCTGTTGAGTCTCTGTTCTCAATCACTCCACTATAGTGCTCTTCCAACAGAAGCACATGTTCATCCCGGTGTGTTTCCACAGTTTGTTTAAATTATTCACATCAGGGCCATTACTGGGAACACTCGTACCCCCCTTTACGATCCATCCACACACACCCCACCCCCCATCAGGATGAGACAGGTGATCTGTGAGGATGGGGGGCACATTTCCTGGATTTTCACCACAGTGGAGTGAGAGTGCCTGAGTTCCTTTACAGTGGATCTAATCACAGCGGCGAATCACTCCCAGCAACATTTTTGGGGTGAATTATTGAAAGCCTCCCCCGATGCGACAGAGTGCACCGGTAATCTGTGCGATTTCAGGCTTTAATGTTGAAGTACAAATGACCGGGAGTCAACAGTCTTTGACTTAACAGAGACTCGGTAGTGAGCTGCTCATCTGTGTTTGCATTCACAGTGCTGGAACGGATCATGAGTAAATGCAGGGCTGTTTCCAAGGCTGCAAAATCTCTTTTTAATAATGCTGATCTCACTCTGGGAAAGTCCTCTGAGCAAAATGGGCCTTGAGTGATTTCTTAGCAGATATCATCATGAGCATTTTTTTACCACTCTTATTTAGTCAATATCATTATCATTACGTTCATATCAATTTTGATATCAATTTAAAAAATGAATCCTTGAAGCCACCTTTGTTTGTCAATATGAATAGAAACCACGTATCCCCAGATTGTCAGTATATCTCACAATCGTATTAAAATGCCCTCACATCAGCTGGAATTCTCCATTGTTTCGTGAAATGATGCTTTTGAGGCAGCTGTCTGATCTTGAGCAGCCAGCAGCACAACAATGCGCTTATCAAGTCCAGCTCTCTCCATCACTCTGGCCCTCTCTTCATCTTTAAGTCAGCTTTAAAAACCACACTTTCTGTGAACTCTGGCCTCCTGCTGACAGTGCTGAGCCAGTGGCCAGGCTCCAGCCCACCACTCAGTTGCATGCTGTATCTTTGTCATTTATCTAAATCCCAGAAATCAATTACAGCATGCTAAGGTGCCAGGGTGAGGGATTTGAGTTTTAATTTTCTCCTTGCCTCAGCGGGCACTGGCACACGACCCTCTCCTGGCACTGAGGCTTATGGATTAAGCAGAGGTAGACAATTCTCTGGCTTTACATATCTTGGATATTAGCAGTTGCACATTTTTGTGTTTATATTTCTCTGTGTTACCTTTTCAGATATGAGTGCCGATCCATTTAATTTCAGGATATTTTCTCTGCTCAGACATTTACTGCTGAGTTACAACTTGTCATTGTTCCATACATTTATATATTCTACACAAGTCATTACAGCAAACTGCCCATTAAATAAAAGTTTGGTTTTGTAAAGTTTTAAATGTGTGCTATTACAACCCCCCCCCCTCTCTGCTTGTAGTGTTTAACATATCGTCTTTTTCAGGAGTCTGCAGTCATTAGCTTAATGTGGACCCACCTGTTACGGTGCAGTTAATCTGGATTCAGCTTCCCATTCATTTCCTTGCGGATCGAGGTCACGCACATTAGTTTCCGGTCATGAATAGACCTTTTTTCCCAGCAGATATCTTGACTTATCATAGCAGGAAAATCACAGGTGTAACCACCAACATTAATGATGGCTCTGTTCTATTAAGTGTCCCAGGAAGCCTTTCCAGTGTGCCAGCACGCACAATACCAAACCCTGAAACTGGCTCACCTACATGGAATACAGCCATCGTTAATGTTATAAATCACACATGTGCTTTTCCTGCTTTGATGTATCAAAATGTCTGCAATGAAAAAGTTCTGTTTACCCTGCCTCTTTCGCTTTGTGCAGAGTTCATTGTGACGGAACAAAACTTGGAAGCTCTCCAACGTGCTGCCAGTTTGAGAAAGAGAGTAGGATTGACCTTGTATTCCGGAAACATTGATTGTTTCTTCTTATTGTTTGTACCTGCAGAGTGAAATAATACCAGTGGCAGGGAAGGAGGGACTACTTGGCTGTAGCGAGTGCAGGGACAGTGGCAGGGACACTGTGACCATCTGCTTTTTGATGCACCACACAAGTCAATTTTGCCTGGTGAAATCCGGTCTGACTGCACCTTTAAGCTGCCGCCATGCTTTATCAAAGTGATTGTTGGATAGTCGGAAACCCACTTCCCCCACACTTTACCAACATTTGAATTAAGGGGTCTGCATCTGATAATTCCTGTCATTCATTTCATAAATTTTTCACACACATTTATTGGCACTTGAACTTGGCTTGTCTTTCCCTTATTGTTGCATACTTTTAGCCAGGGGCACTTTGACAAGTGGGGCACCAGTGGAGTGAAGAAAGCAGCAAGGACGCTGGCAACTATCTCACAGATCTACCCAAGTTTATTGCAATTAGGTCACCACAAGTCGGCCACAAGGGCAACCCACCTCTTAAAGGTATCCCTTCCCAAACTGACCCTCTCCAACAAACTACCCTGAAGGGAAGTAACTGGCACAAATATCCTCCCAAAGTGGTTGGTGAATAGCTCCAAAATACCTCTGCCAAAACAACAAACCAATCTCCAGTTACCCTCCTTTAAGATAAACCGAATCAGTAGCCATTATGTCTGCTGCAGGAGGTAGCAACACAGGCTCATTTACTCCCAAAATATTTTTTTCCCAGAGGAGCCCCCGCTTATCACAAACCGGCTCAAAGTATGTGATCATTAGGGGAGACAACCCAGGTCAAAGTACCAATAAATGTTTTAATTGAAATGTAACCTTTTTAATTTACAGGCTGTTCATTTCATAGTTTTAATATAATTACTAGAAATATTTAAACAATAACCAAGTAATATTGATGTTATATGAAATGGTAGAAGTGCAACTTACGTAGAATAGAAAATGTGCTGCATCAGCTGCATCAGTGTGTTTGTAAATATAAAAAAGAATCTCACATTGTCACGACCGGCTCAAAGAATCATGACAAACCAACGTAGCATGAGAAAGGAGCGGGCAGCTCCAGCGTTTATTTCCCCCATGCAAACGTCAATGCAACAAAACAACCAACAACTACAATAAATAACACCAAACAATTAGGTGTATGCGGTCGACTTCAGCCCACGCTACATCGCTGCGCCCCACGTCCAGAGTTCTGTTCCTCTCTGTCTCCTTTCGCCTCTGTCAACCGCACCCCCTTTAACCGTGAGAACACCGGGCCCAGGTGTTGCCAATTGCCAGCTGGCCTCACCCACTCATCATCTGAAACACAAGAGCGAGAGAGAGAGAGAGAGAGAGAGAGAGACAGCCCAACAACCAGCACCATAGAGGGTCGTCACACACACGATATGCCCCCCTCCTCCCCTCCACCTGTGGTAGCCGTCTACCGATCACACCTGACTGTAAACATAGCTTTTCAGATGTTTTTTCCCCCTCAATGCCTGTTTAGTTGCATTTTTATCAGTTTGAAGTGGGCGTATTTTTCTGACAACCAATTTCAAAGATAGCATCTTAATTTCAAAACGGCGCATGGCACCTCTTAAGAGGGGCACCTCTTTCGGGGTCACTTAACAATCTGTGAAACAATTTCTTCGACCAGCAGCAGTCACAGCTTACTCCGCGACCTTTGCTATCTGGCCATGATCATTCAGATGAGTGAGGCCTTATCAGAACCACATGTCAGTGGGCGTGTAACCTGTCCCATTTTCACACTGTGCTTAAATGTCCACACCGTCAACAGCGACTGTTAACACACAGCTGACGCCTTGCAGTCTTTTGACATAGCTGTGCTGGGCATGGATTTCTGAGAGGTGATAAGACCAACTCTGTCTGCACTCGGTGGCCTCACTGTTGCTTTGTTATCTCTGCAAATAGATAGCAATGGAATCCATTACCGAGTATGTGGAGGGGAAAAGGGAGTGAAATGTATATACATTTCATTAGAAAAGAAAAAGTCTAAAGAGTTGCACTCTCTTTCTCTTTCTAACACTTTACACTGCATGGTTTATCTGAACCAGTAACGAGAGGATTACCTGGATTGAATATGAACCCTGAATCCTGACATCTGTGCAAAGAGGAAAGAGTGAGAGAAGGGTCAGCGATTTGTCATTGTACGTGCCTGCTGCACAGTGGAGCAGGAAGGTCAGGTTTCAGTCTCGCGTTCGGTCTTTGCAAAGCTCTTCAAAGAATAGGCTCAGGATTGGAAATGGTGGTGAACTGTAAAGGACTCTCCTGCCTCTCTGCCTCACACTGATTTCTCAGACGCGCACACACGCCCTCCACTTCCCTCTCCCCTTTAGAAATTCTAAACCTCCTTTCAGCTCTGTTTGTGAGTGGAGGTCATGGTCGAGCTGCCAGCCTGGGAACGGTGGCAGCCAGTATGGGATCAGGAGCAAGTTATCAGAGGAACAGTAAACAGAGAGAGAGCATGTGTCAACACTGAAGGCTCGGAGAGTGCATTTCCGTTTAATCCGGGCTAGCCCGGTGTAAAAAGCATGGCTGAAATAATATGATGACTTAATGCGTTCTCAAGTACCTGACTTTTACACAGGCTATTGTGGGATTGATAACGTGTGAGCAGAGAAATGCTAACACGGTGCTTGTATGCCACATGATGGCCTTTTATGCCGAACGACTTGGTAACTGAAAGAATGTTGGGTTTTTTTAAGACATTTTGTTAATGTTAATTTAGACATTTTGCCTAAATTAACATTTAAGGTGTTAAATGAAGTTACTACTAATGCTAAAGAGATGTCCCAC
The DNA here is from genome assembly GCA_036024295.1 of Nannoperca obscura. Lineage (NCBI taxonomy): Eukaryota > Metazoa > Chordata > Actinopteri > Centrarchiformes > Percichthyidae > Nannoperca > Nannoperca obscura. Next base: position 24,263 of record JAVQJL010101660.1, read on the forward strand.
CTGGTACTGTACAATGGCTTATTATAACGTGTAGCACTTTTAGATTTTGCTCCTCTGCACAACCATTTCACAAATTAATGAATAAGTTTGACATTTTGGTCAATTTGTTCCCTCACCTTCTTGCCGAGCGTTTGATAAGAAGATTGATACAACTGTCAAATCTATGTGTTTTAAACTTAAAGCTACCACAAGCAGCCAATTAGCATAGCTAACTTGCTAACATAGGACACTAGCCTGGCCTAGCCTTTTCATAGTCTGCATGCTGGCACTTCTATAGTTTACAAATAAATATACTATCTTATTTGTTTAATCCTTGGATTGGTATCAATCTTCTCATCCAACCATTGGCAGGGAAGAAAAATAAGTATATTTCCCAAAATGTGGAATTGTTCCTTTAGTCTGTCCATGGAGTAGTTATTTAAAAGCTCTATACATTTTTCACTCCTTTTTCACAATTCAGAGGATAATATTACCAAAGGTAACAAATATTATTATATGTAAAACTACATTATAGAAGTCATGAAATAAAGAAAACATTCATTGTGATGCCAAACTGATGCTGAAGGTTATTCAGTTAGTTCTGTCATCAACACAGTTGTTTTTTGACCTTGCAAGTTTTCCAATTTTCTCTGTTAGTATTTGTTTTATAATTTCTTCTGCTCTTCTTGAATCTTTATCCAAGACCAGCTTCCTCTCTGTTGTAGGTGAGGAGATGAAAGAGTAAAGACAGGGGCTTTTCAGGGGGTTATGTTTCAGTCAGTGCTTTCCCCCCTTTTGAATATCACTTTATTGAAAAGGAAAAGCAAGAATATGCTAAAGCTGCATTCTATAGGAGCCTCTGTAAGCCTTCCAAATGTATTGTTGCGCCACCCCGATATACAGTGTGAGTATCCTCTCAAAATGATGACTCTTGAAAATCTCTGCAACGGCAGCCTATGATGGATCTCTGAAGAATCTGAGAGTGTGACAGCGTTGTATTTATGGGTGGCCTCCTCTGTGCTGCAGGGCCCCGGTGGAGCTGAGGAAGTGCCGTCTCCTGACCCGTCCCAGTCCCAGCAGCTCAGAGTCCAGCACAGCTTTGTCCAGGAACATTTCCAGGCACAGTACAAGTGAGTCGCCTTTCTTAACATACCACACTTAAACCTGCCAGAAAAGAAATCCACAAAGAAATGACTCCTTTTTGAAAGTTTACTACCACCATGAGAAGCTGTCATGGTGTAATTATTGTTTGCTAAATTTCAAAGGCCGGAGGCATTTCATACTACATTATTTTGTGGGATTACAAGGTCCTGGATGCTACTATATCAGAATGTAGGCTAACGTCAGCAAACTTTGTTGGATTTGGGGAAGTTTACACTCTAGCAATCCCTGCCACACTCATTATTCAAGATTACGTGGTTATCTCAACTATGCAGCTCAACAGGTTTATGCTAAGATGAAATAACAGTCAGATCTTATATTTTTCCTTTTCATTAATACTAATAATAATAATAATAATTTTACACCACATACAGGAACAATGCCGTCATAATGTATAAAATCATATATGTAGCTATCAAGTGCATGTTTTAGACCCATTACGGTTCTCATTTTAAAGGACTCTATAGTCCTTTAAAGGAAAATATAAAATTCTGCCATACACAGTATTTTTTACAAACAAAGCTCACGTTAATTAACTAGCTAGCTACAACTGATAACATTTCAGTCGACAGTTGCCAGCTTGAAATGAGAAGCTGCTTTTGTCTAAGTCTGTCTGAAATCAAGGACCCATTGTTTCAATAATTACTAAGAATTTAAATCCTTGAGTGTTGTTATTATAAACCACGTATGCATTTAGTAAGAAAGATTGACAGGTGTAGTAGCAGTAAGTGACGGGGTTGGGGGTTGACAAACAATAATTTTTCTTATCTAATACCTGGGTCTGTAACTGTACACTTCAGAGCGGTTAAAGTATTGTCTCTATTCCCATGTGTTTATAGCTATATTTATATTTCAGACTGCCCTTCAAGAAAATCGCCACTGCAAACACATCTGTCTAAGACCAGTCCTGTGTTTTGTCCAAGCAAGATGCTGTACCCACAGAGTTGTTCGTCCGGATAAGTGAAATATAATTGTGAAACACCTTAGAATAAGGTCCACATGACACAGCCCACTCATGTTTATATCGTATTGAGGCTTCATTGATCCGATTATAGTGTAATTGCTAGATACAGCTGATGTAATGGAGATGTCATTATTTCTTTTACACAGAGGTCCTCAGAGACACAGATGCCTGGCTAGAAGAACAGTAAATCTACACAGCCCCTCCAGTAATTACCAAGCAGACAAGAGCAGTAATACAAAAAGGGTTGGATGAAAAACTGCCCAGGTACCCTAACCTCTGTGCCTCTTAGGGAAATACAAATCCCTTCAGTAAAAGTACTTATTTAGAGCTCTTCCTTTTTTGTGCTTGGTGAAATACAGTAATTGGGGTTGTTAGCTGTGCCAATGGTCAAGTATTCTCACCTTGTGTAATGCCTTGTGAATTTGCATGGTGTCATGTTGATCAGAAATAGATTTTCCTTACTAAATTAGTTACTGTTACCCCTGTAAAACAGGCTTTTCAATCCACTATATTATTTCTAATATTCATTTCTAATGCAGCTGGATGTCCTCATGACTCTCATCAACCAGTGTTCCAGGAGATAGAGAGCCAGTTCAGTTTTTTTTACATAATATATGCATCTGTCAGCTGTGGTCTACTGGGAGAGGAGCGTCATTCAGATGTTGAGTTCATCTGGCCAACTCATCTACGTGCCATTTTCAAGTTTCTGCCTGGTCCAAGAAAACATCAGTTTTGTTGCCATCACGGTCATGTGACATTTACACCATGGTCATATCTTTCTACAGCCACGTCCTCTTGGTGTCCTATCAGTTAGACTCAATGCGTTAACAATCGTTCTTTCTAACCTATGTAGGTGCCACTCTCTCATCAGTTCTTCCTTAATTTACCTGAATCTTCTGTATCCAGCTCCTGATGCTAATGCAACAACCTCTCTATCCATAAACCACGGAGCACACTGACCGATTATCAAGATCTTAAATTCAATACCAAAATCGTATCTATGTTTAATTAATACAACATTTTAAAAGTAGTTCCTCAAGACGGCTCATATGTTGTTTGTCTGTACCATCCTCCATCTGCTGATTCACGGAAAATTGGCAGCTCTGTGTGACTGCCAGTAATACATCTGTCAGAGTGCGTCTCTTAATTGCTACCCTCACTGTCAAATGTTTCATCTGTGACACCTTGGGTGTGTCTAGACAGGATGCAGCAGTCTAAGCAGCCAGGCAGGAAAAATGTGTTCCTCTCACACACTCGAATACTGTCCTATCCATGAAATGGTACAGAGGGAATATATACATGACTGGGTTGGCTTAGCACAAACTTTACAAAGGAACTCTAACCTATACAGTAAGTGTACAGTCTGAGTCTATTTTAATATAGCAAAAACCCGTGCATCACAAGGCTGTAAGGATTTAAATGGAGATGAAAGCCTTGCAAATGTATTATCACTGCTGTAATTGGACTTTGGACAAATATTTCTCGACTCCTGTCCCTTTCTTTTCCTCCGAGTCCCCACCACTGCCTGTCTCACACTTTGCAGTGCAGTGTCCGATGTGATACAACATCTAGGGTTGACAGACCGGAGAATCATTCTTGTAATAGCCCAGTTTGTCACTATGCAACCATCATGGCCATTATACATGTTCACACAAGTTAAATCCAAGCAAGCCAAGCCAAAAGTTATTTGATCTCTATTTATGTTACCTGTCATCAAGTGCTAGAGCTGAACTTTAGGTCGAGCTTCATTTTGTGATAAATTTAGTTTAAAACAAAGCCCTTACCTGTGTTTCAAAAGATCTGAATTCATTCTATCATAGCTGATTTTTACATTTTTTGCTCCTTACCCCCTTTTAAGAGTAAGTCTATCTTAAATTAGATCAAAGACTGTGATCTTTGTGTCTATGTGGGTGAGTCACAGGCTGCAGTCAGTGGAGACTGCAATGAAAATGTCTGTCTGACAAGTGTTGTTCAGTACAGTGAAGCCAAGTGACGGGCAGCTGAGCGTTTCAGATTACAAACGTGGAGCAGTTTCTGTGGAGTACGGCTCGTCTTACTGCGATGCCACTTTTTCTTAGAGACCCTCACGTTTCATCTCTGAATCAGTCGGACTGCGTGGCCTTTGTTTTGATCATATCTCCTGATTGATTTGTGCTTTGGACTTTACAGACCCAGTAATGGGTCTGTTTATTATGAATGTTATATTTTCAATTAGTGAATTATGAGACACATATTTAAGTCTTTTCCATTCAGAGCATTAGTGTGATGAATAAACGTCATCCCCCAACAGAGGATACCTGCCAGGCTCAGGGAGAAGAATGAGCTGCCAATCTATTTGATTTGAACCTGTTTTTTTTTTAATTGCCTCTCTTAGGAAAGAAAATCAATTGGATAAAGATACCTGTGTGAAAACTGAAAGCTCTAGCAGTGTGTGGTAGTGCAGAGCATCAAGCTCCGAGTCTCTTCAGCATGGCTGCATCTCAGACAGGGGGATACATCCCTCTCAACCTTTGCACGCTTCCTCCATTAGAGCATCACCAGAATATCAACTCTTCCTTTGCTCCTTTTCTCTTTTTAAGTGTTTTAGAGCAGGGCACATCTATGTTTTAGTGGAGCCAGAGTGTGATTTGTATGCATGGAGTGCAGTTACCCTCACTGTTTCCTGGCGAGAATAAGACATCCGTAGGGTAGCCATTCTGCTCTGCCAAGGGGGAGAGATCCACTAAGAGCCAGCGTCAGCTGGGCTTGCTTGAATAGAGCTTTATTCACTCCCCACTTTCCTCCCCCACTGGGTCTGTCAGGTGCCATCCTATAAGGAAAACACATTTGAACAGTTCATCTATGGCTTAATTTCCCATTGGTAGGATGGCGTGTGAAGGTGGTAAAGGTTCAACACATACGCTTGGGGAGTCCAACTTGTTAATTCTAACTCTTACAGAGCCAATGACAATGAATTAGGAAGAGGATGGGTAGTGTTTTTAGGCATGATTTACGGCTCAAAAAGGGAATGTTCCATTTTAAATTAATCAGTTAATTTTATTTAAATATATATATATAGTCTCTTTGTTTATCTGGATGTAGAATTGTTTTTTCTTTATATGAGATTAAAGTCTCCCATAGTACTTGCAGTATATAACTGTGTACTTTATTGCTGCTGGGTTATGCTTTACACAAGTCTATTACCAATGTACGTGCAGCAAGGTGCTTTCTATAATGTCAGAGTAACAGTGAGGAAGCGTATGTTATCTTTAATGTTAAGATTGAGAAGTTGCACTCGCTAATGGGTGTGTCTTTATATTAATATTTTTGATTCCCTTTTTTTGAACAAAACTTTTTTTCCCAGCTGGTTTTGAAATGAAACAACAATGCACAAGGTTGTTTCTGCAACACAATTTATTGAGCCGGACCAGTCAGTTACTACGGGCATGGTTTAGATCCCCCCTTAGTCCTGTCAGGTTACGTTCTAGATGTGTTCATTTGGATTGATTTGAAACTAGATGTTATTTAATACTATGAACTATATAAAAGTGGATATTGGAACTATGACTCTTAAGTTGGGTTAGGTAAAGTGTCTGTCTGTTTCAAAAATCACTGGTTTAAATGAAGATAATGAGCAGAGTGCTTTATTTTAATATAAAATGTAACGTTATATTTGGTTTTGTGTCTGGTTGTTCCACTCGTGTATGAAGTAATTTTGGTCTACACCCACTGATGGTCCTAATTAATTTAATCAAAGATGTTGATAGAAAGCACAGATTCAAGATTCCCTTAAATATTGTGTATTTACAGAAAGTCTTATCCATGAAATCCTGCACAGATTAACTCTAAATACGGGACAAAAGATTGAATTTAGTTGCAGGACAGTTTACAAAATCACTTCCAGCAATCATTCCGTTAATTTCAGTGGGCTCTCTGACTCATTGTTCCGACAATTAGCTGACTGGAATAAGTTATTCCCTCCTGTGAAATTGAGTGGGATTCATTAAAGGAAGTGTAATCGTGAACAAAAGGGACTGAATAGAAAACAGTTGGAGTCAAAAATCACTGCTGTACGCATCTAAGCATGTCCTCTCTCAGTGATCTGTGTCCTGTGCATTCAGATGCAGAGGAAGGAGGGCCATCGCTTAGGAAAGCTCACAATGCGTTTCTCTGCTCAGGATCCCGTAATAGCATCACATGACCATTAGCAGCACTGGTGAGAGTGATGCAACAACATGGAAACCTCCTCTGCTGGTTCCTGTTGATAGCCCCGATCACCCCAGGGGGCTTCTTTTACTACTTACCACCCCGCCCGCCCCAACCCCTTGTCTCTCTCATTCTCACCAGTTACATCACTCATCTTTTTCTTTTCTCACAATCAGATCAAGGGGTTCTGTGTGGGACACTGTGTTCATTTTGACTGTGTCGTTCACTTGTGTAACAAGATTAAGTCATCTCCATTCCTGTCAGACTTAATCAAGAGGACATCGAGATTAATTTAGATGTCTGTGTCAAGTCAGCACAGCTGGTCTTTCAAGACTAATTTAAGTGTGTGTCTTCTTTCCCTCAGATCTTCACTGACATGCCCCCACTGTCTGAAACAGAGCAACACCTTTGACCCGTTCCTCTGCATCTCACTCCCCATTCCTCTTCGCCAGACCAGGTGAGCACTGCTGTTTTTAATACGGACTTAGGTCTGTCATCTGAAGTTGTGGTTCTTCTCAGGTAGACAAGAGCAAGCTGTTCCCAACAAATTGTTGAATCTATTTTATTAGATTGACCCGTGTCTGGTCTCCACAACAATATTATTATGCAGTATAATAACAGTGCTTTCTGTTTAGGTAATAAGGTCATACCGTTAAACTTAAAGCAATATACATTCATTCTTTCCCTTTCTTGCTGGGAGCTAGGTGAGAACATTAAATATCCATTAAATATAAGGCTTCAGCTACCAGCTGCTTAGCATCGTTTAGCACAAAGACTGGAAACAGCAATGCATTATGCCAAGAAATAGTCCAACACATAACTCCTTGTAAAATCACTTGTACAAATTAAACAACATATGACATGTTGACGTGAGTTTTAGAGTTTACATTTGGAGTTTACATTTATTCTCTGTTTCCAGTCTTGATGCTAAGCAAAGCTAATTAGCTCTCTGTAGTTTCATATTTACGGTACAGACATGAGAACAGCATCTCACTACAAGCAGAAGAAAAATGTCAAACTCTTTCTTTGTGCTTGAGGCATTAAAAAAAGAAGGGTTACAATAAGAAAACCGGCTGGACAACACCCAGCTTTGTTCATGCACTACAGGCTGTAGAAACACAAGTAATTGTGAAGCCTGAGGGCCGGTATCAAAAAGGAAAAGCTGGTGGAAAACCCTCTCAGCATTGAAGAACAATGTCTTATTCACCTTTACATCACAACACCCACTCTCCCTCCATGTCAGGTTAATTGGGGTCAGCCTGTTCAGGATATCCTGACATTTTCGAGTAGGGAGACCCCATTCACTCTTTTTTTCTTTTTCTTTCAGCTATTACCTCTCACTTTAATTATGTGGTGTGTGTCTTACTAAACACACACAAAGGCCACATGTGAACTTTTGCTTTTCATTTAAAAGTCTAAACAATGGCTTTCACTTAAATACTCACAACATGCTTATAGTACTTGGTTCTGCTCTTTACCGTGGCCCTGCTCATGTTGTCAGTGGTTGTGCCCTGAGTTTTTTTGACTTGGGTGGCCCAATTGGGGCACTGACTAATGCGCGCGCACACACACACATCAGAATAGCAGCCTGTGCCTCCCCTTGACATGCCCCTGGATGATGTTGAGGAAACCAAATCAGATATTTCAGCTTTTTCAGGTTTCTCTTCCTTTATGTTGTACAGTAGATAAAAGCATTTCTCAACCCGAGTTTGACCTCTCAGGCTAGGTATAAATAAAGTTTACTGGCTCTTAACCAAACCTTAATTTTAACATTTAACATTATTTGTCCTGTCTAAAATCAGTGTGGAGGATGGAGCCTTTCCACTATCCATGAGGCAAGAGCAGGGCACACGCTGGACAACTTATTGTTAAAGGACATTTTGGGAAATACACTGATTCACTTTCTCTGGGAAAATTAAATGAGAAGATTGAAACTCTCATATCTGTCCATTCAAAAGAAGTCTATAGCCAGGAGTTTTGTTTAGCTTAGCACAAAGACAGAAACGGTACAAAATTCACCTATCAGCACCTGTTTCTGGTCTTTGTCAAAACTAACCAGCAGAATATGGTGAACATGCAGATATGAGAGTAGTATAGATCTAACTCTTGACAAGAAGGCAAATGCCACTTATAACCTAAATCCAAACTTTGCAGCATTTGGCAGAGCTTTTTAGGCTCAAGTGTACCTTTTCCTCAGCACAGCCCCTGTATGTTGAGCTTAACTCTTACATACACAGAGGTATGTTGATCACTATTTTAAGGTTTGCCAGGGTTTCTTCTTGCTAGATATTTCCTTCCTTTTTAGTTTTTAGTCTTTGAAATAGTTCACACAAGTTCAGCCAACATCACTTCTAATTTTGGAAACTGTTTTTTTAGAGCTTTGTTCTGACAGTGTGCCAAGTCAAGAGTATTTAGTTACCGTTTTTTCTTCTTACTGTGCGGCAGGCAGGGTGAGAGAAAACACTTCTGAAGAGATAAACAGAGGAGAAAACAGATGGATTGTCTTTTTTATAAACATTTTTCTTAAAATGCATTTTTCTGTGTGAAGAGTTCAGCTCACTTCCAGCCAAGTCGTGTCTGTAAGCCATAAACACATTTCTGTTTGTTATCAAACCCAACATGTCCTGTGCCCAGCAATCCAAACACTGGGCTGAGCTCCATCCCCTGGCAATCATGTGCTCTTTGCATGTTTGCATGATAATTTTGTTTACACTATATGTAGGTCTAAAGCTCCCTCTGTGAACGTGACGTAGACCTTGTATATAAATATTCTATCTCAGTGGCTACAGCCATTAATCAAATTAATTAATTGACCAACACGTAAACATCTATAGGCAGTGTTGCTATACAGCAATGGTTAGTAGTGAACCCAGCACAATGTAGTTGAGAAGTTTGTGTTTTATTTTGTCCATACTTGTATGAAATTGTAATTGGTGCTATATTGGGGATTCCTCCTTGAGCCGTGGCTTAATTAGGCCTGCCAATTACTGTACTCTTTATTCTGCTCTTTTGAAGTGTCCTGTTCACCACCCGAACCAGTGGAACAGGAGTAAACACGTTGCTTCGGTAGCTGCAGTGGTGTTGTTTTTCCAGATACACAAATTTAACAATACTGCTTGTGCCTAATGAGAATCAGTAGAATTATGTCAATAACTCATGTTGTGAAATCTTTTCACTGACTTCCAGTTAGTTACAGAACAAACTTAGACCTGCTCCTAGTTTATCAATCATTTAGAGGATCAGGGCCAAACCATGTTACTGATAAACTTGAACAAAATGAACCCAGTAGGTTCCTTAACTTGGACATTTTAAACATTTGCGGAAACATTTGAGGAAACAATATGATTTGGCAAAAAAAATCAGAATAATAATGAGAACTTTAGGTTGTTGCTGAGAGGTCCTCTTGTGTTTTATAAATAACTACAATGAAATACAGAGCACATAAAGTTAAGTTTCTGTTTAGTTTTGAGTGAGCGACACAGAGAGAGGTTGCTGATATGTGACAGACCTTCATAGACCATGATTATTGGATGTTTACTCCTTGCAAACATTGTGAACATAAAATGAAAACTTCCTTGGTTGCAGAGTAGAGGTCATCTTGAGTTTGGCAGACTCCAAGCATTCATCTGTCCTGCCGCTGGATGTCCTCTGTTCTCACCTGTGGTTAAAAACCTGTGTGCTCTGACAATCAAGAACTCGCCAAATGACTTTGACCAACTTCAAAAATTTTCTGGGTTACAGGTTTCTGTTTTAGCTGTGATTTTGCCTTTATGCATTTATTTTTACCTCGGAGGATAATTTTTCAGTTTTACGTCTTTTTCTTTGTTACTCCCCAGGATGCATACATTCTTGTGCTTCCCTTTGCTGGGACACTTAAGTATCCCTGCAAGAGATCAATACAGTTTATGTCTCTACATTAGTTTTATTATATTGAGGGGCAAAAAAAGGCAAAGTATCAATTTCTCCATATAATATATGTTGGCCATGTCTTTTTCCTCCCCCAGCCATTGACTCCCACAGGTACCTGATAAGGTTCCTCCAAATCTCCTCAGTGTATGGTTATTCGAAGAAGCCATTATGTCCTAGCACCCTACTCATGTCAGTGCTGCCTCTGGAGGCAGAGAGGTCAGAGCCAAGTGCTCCCTGTTTTTAAAAATGCAATAGAGATTCCATTATTTGGCACACATAAAGCTAAGTCCTAATGATCTATTATTAATGTTAAAATGTATTGATTTATTCATGAAAGTCTTCTTTTGTCCCTCCCTGGCCGCAGAGAGGGCTGCAGTAGAAATGGCACAGAAATCAAAATAGAGGCCGTTCTATTTCCCACCAAGCCCTGATTGTGTCTATTCATCTCGTGGCAGGCCGCTGTGTGTGATTCTGGTGTTCAGCACCAAAGGGCAGAGGTACCTGCGGGTCGGGCTGGCTGTGCCTCTGTTCGGCTCTGTGGCCTGCCTGAGGAGGATGGTGGCTGACGAGGGGAAAATTTCCCCAGACCAGGTAACATAAAGCTGGAGTTGTCTTTGGACCCAGATTCCTCTTTAATTTTCCTATTTTAAACCACAAACTGCTGTAACAGGGCAGCACAGCTCACCTTGGCTGGCATGTGACTGTGAAAAAAGTGATTTGTGGATCTTATTCTGACCTTTCCTTGCATGCCATTGGCTTAAATGTACTCTTGTTCACTCGGCTAAAATACGTCAAGCTGGATCTGAGATTAGGGGGAATAATAGTGCAAAGGTTGGTGTTCCATCGGGTGGGTTCAAAGCTCACTCTCACAGCATTATAAGATTAATGTTGGTACCATTAAAAGGAAACTAACGTGTGTGTGTGTGTGTGTGTGTGTGTGTGTGTGTGTGTGTGTTTACGTCTGCAGGTGATCCTGACAGAGGTTTACTCCACAGGGTTTCAGCGCTCCTTCTTTGATGAGGAGGATCTGACCAGCATAGCGGAGAATGATGTTATCTACGCTTTCCAGGCTCCACCCCTCTACATCAGAGGAGGCTCTGCACGGATCTCAGGTACCTGCATGACTGAAGGTGGTATAAGATTAGATTAGATTCAACTTTATTGTCATTGTGCAAAGTACAGGTACAAAGCCAATGAAATGTAGTTAGCTTCTAACCAGAAGGGCAAAAATATAGTATCACATTTACAGAAAAAAAGTACTACAACATAAGAGATGTTAAAATTTACAGATAAACAGATGTTATGTATTTGGTATATTAAATTTGCATACAGGACGCTCCGGTAACGCCTGCCCGAGGGGAGGAGGTATGAAAAGTCCATGGTTAGGGTGAAAGGCATCCTTGATGATGTTTCTCTACCTGCCCCAACAGCGCTTGTGATAAATGTTCTCGATGGTGGGTAACTGGGTGCCGGTGATCCATTGGGCGGTTTTCACTCCCTGCTCACTCCAGTTACCATACCAAACTGAAATGCTCATTGTGAGTATGGTCCCAAAGGTGCGGTGGCAGAAATCCACCAGGATCCTGGGAAATAGGTTGTCTTTCTTGAGATGTAGTAAGTAAAGACGCTGTTGCGCCTTTTTGACCAGAGTGGAGGAGTTTAGGAACCAGTTGAGATCATCAGAGATGTGGATGCCAAGGAACTTGAAGCCGGACACACGCTCTACTAAAGCTCCGTTGATGTGGGTGTGTGTGTGTGTGCATGGCTCCTAACCCACCCAAAATCCACCATGATCTCCTTGGTCTTCTTGGTGTTGAGCGCCAGGTTGCTTTCAGCACACCACTAGGCCAGGTGCTGTACCTCATCCCTGTGGTATCAGGCCTACCACTGTGGTGTCCTCTGCGAACTTGATTATGGCTTGGAGCTGGAGCTCCAAACAGGAGTACAGTCATGGGTGAACAGGGAGTACAGGAGAGGGCTCAGCACACAGTTGTGTGGCACGCCGGTGTTCAGGGTGATGGCGAAGGAGGAGAGGTTGTCTAACTTGACAGACGGGGGTCTGTTAGTCAGAAGGTCTAGAATCTAGTTGCAGAGGGATGAGTCGATACCAAGCTGGCTGATCTTGGCTGATCATGGTGTTAAATGCTGAACTAAAGTCAATAAACAACATTCTGACATACGAGTTGTGACTAGCCAGATGTGTCAGGGCAGGGTGGAGTGTCATGGAGATGGCATCCTCTGTTGATCTGTTGTAGTGGTAGGCAAACTGATGAGGGTCCAATGTAGCAGGCAGACAGGATTTCAAGTTTGAGAGAACCAGTCTCTGAAGTGGGACAACTGCAGGACAGGCTGTAAGCAGGCATCCAGATATTCCATCAGGGCCAGCTGCCTTCCAAGCAGACCTACCTCTCGCACCGCCATACTAGTTTGTAGAGTAATGAGCTGTTTTTAGCTGTTTTTACAACATAACACACACTGTCTTTGAGTTAAAATGGTTTGTAGTACTGAATTAATGTACTTTAATGTGGACGTACACACAGATCTGTAAGCAAACAAGCCAATTTTATTAATTTACTTTGCTTAATGAAAGCCTCAGGGAATGCACCTTACTGCAGGGGGGCCTTGGGGAGCACATTAAGAATATATATAACTTTGCAGAGAGCTCAGTGAATTACATCCCCCCTGTGCCGATCTCTCTTGTGCTATCAGATTTATGTCTTCATTTCATCTATTTTTCAGCTGGTGATGTAAAATGTATTCTCAGAAATACTTCAGTGCACAGTGCACAGTATCCCCTCGTTTCTTGCTTTGTGGTGTAAACAAATAGGTTCTGCTCTGTTATCCCCTCTCACAGGGCTGTTAGTGTAGTCCCAGCACTGTGTCAACACCACTGTTGTACCTGAAAAATTTGACTTTTAGTGCTTTAATTTATGTTGCTCAATGACCACGCAGAGCAGTTCTGGTTGGTCTGCATGCTGGCACACTCGAAGTCCCCCTGGGTTCTCACTGGCTCAGCCTGCAGGGGTTGATGTGGAGACTCTACATCACCACTCAACACTTTTCTGCACTGCAGATTGTCCTGTCTTTCACACTGATATGTTTGCCCTGCGAGAATACAAGTAAAATATGGTCAACTTTAAAGGAACATTGACATCTTTTAGGTAATGTGCTCATTTGCTTTCAACCTTGGAGTCAATGCATCCGAACAGACTTGTGCTTACCTGCTAAAACATTGCACCACTTCATATGATTTTATAGCTCCCCTCCAAACTTTATTACTTTTTCTCCTTATGTAACTTTCTTCGAGGCAAGAAATTGAGCAAGTGATGGGATACCAAAAAGGGCAGCTTTACCTTTTTTGATACTCAATTAAGAAGAACAATTTACTTTTCCGATTGATAAATATCCCACCAGCCTCTGTTGAATTATTTATGTACATATATGAAATATTAAGTTCCTTAATTTATTTTTTATTTTACTCAACTGAAGTATTTCTGCCTCGCTAATGAGTAAACGGTGCCATTAAAATATCCTATTAATGTATAAAATGCCCCTTTGTTAGTCACATCAATGATCTGTAAGGCTTTTAGGCAGTCTGGCGCCATTTAAACGTGATCTTTATGCCCTTCTGCAATTACTAAATCTAAAAGGTCTGATCCCTGAGAGGCCCTTAATCAATTATCCATAAATGCTTAGATGAAAGTGAATATCTGAGTGTTGTGGGTTAAATAAAGATACAATTACAACTTTCATCAAGGGGTATCTAAGCATTTTTATGTGCAGTAGTAATGTTAAGGAAAGGTTATCAATGTGGATTATGTCCTTAGACATTAAATTAAGCCACATGTTAAGTGTGGGGTCAGTAGAGAGCAGCTTTCTGGTTGCTTGGCAAATGCAGAGCCAACACATCTTGTGGACAATTAAAGAAAAAAGTGCACGGTGAAGTCTGAGCGTAGAAGTCTGTTTTATTATGTTTTATGTTATGCCTGTTTCCTTGTTACTTGTAACACACGTAACAGATTGATGATTGATTGAATTTCAGTGGCATACAGTAAATTTCAAGGTCACAGTTACTCACACACATTTAAAACCTCCTGATGTGAAGGGCTGTTAAAGACAGTGTGAGGCGCTCACTAAAGAGCTGTTCAGTGCTATGAATGAAAAAATCATATACCCTTGGATCATGCCAAAGGCGAACCAATAATGATGTGACCTTCCCAGTCCTGACTCCTAGCCTCCCTGCAGTACTCTCAAAATGAATCTCTTACGTCATCGTCTCACCACTGCATATACCACCTCTCCTCTACACACTAAGGTCATCATTTCATTCTTTTGCAGCGCTTCTGTCTTATAAGATCATGTTGGGTCAGAGAAATATTCGCTCGGCACTATGGCTCGGATCCGAGCACCTCCTGTTATTGGTAACTGACCGTTCACTAAGCCCCGCCCCCTTAGTTACCATTACTATGTCTGTCGAGATTTCCGTTCTCACGCAGCTCATTTGCAGGTAACAGTGACACATTCTTAGTACTTTTTTTTAAACAATAGGGCCTTAATGTCAGACAGACTTAAACAAAAGCATCTCTCAGTTAAGCTAACATTAGCTCCATGACCAAGCTCACTCGTTTCAAAAAGAAAAACCCTATAAAGAGGTCTTAAAATGGTACTTAATGGCTACCTACATGATATTGTGCTAAAAGTCTGAAGCTAAAGCTGCATATTCCAGTAGGAATATTATTTTACAAGATGTTAAAATAAAGAAACATTGTTGCGACCATTATAACTAAGTATGATAAGGAAAAAAAGATCTGACTTTTATATGTTCTAATGTAACATAGCTCATAACGTTGGCTGCATAGCTCATATACTTGTTCACTTTCAATGTTACCCAAAAAAAAGGAATGAGCAATGTGTTTGGCAAACTTAACACTATCTCTGGTTACATTGGTTGGGGTTGCTGAAGTGTGAACCTTCCCATTTCCAATCAAGAGCAGGACAGAGCTGCGAATGTTAGCCTATGCTCTGATAGCATCTTAGACCAGCTTTCACACAGTGGGGAAAAAAGTCTACAGTGGATGTGCTAGTCACGAAAAGTAATATTATAACATTATCTAGTTAATGATGTGCTCCTGGCTTTGGAAGCAGTGTACAGTGACTAGTAAGCTGGTTAGCCAGATTATTGCAGTTTACGTTAGAGCAGAAACACACACTGTTCAATCCATTCCTCACACTTTTGCTGTTGTTTTTTGGAAAGTATGTACTATGACCATAACCAAGTCTTTGTGCTGACTTGGTGTGTGGGGGCATTTCTATTTAAAAAAACAGCAGCTTTAGGTGATTAGGTGATTAGGTGATCTCACCCTTCACTCCAACAGACTTGCAGAGACAGTTTTAACATTAACATTGACACTGTTCCTTGGTAAATTCAGGACAGTGTCGACACAGTTTTTGGTTTGGTTACAGCATTTTCATGTGCCTTCCATCTGGCAATCAAATAATCAAGGTTTACATAAAAAATGAATCATGTATAAAAAGTGTTGTTCACAAGTTTCATCTGAGAAAGAAGTCCTTTCTGTTTTGGGATTTGACGTTGCACTGACAGAAATAACCCAGCACAATAACAGTGTGGGGAGTACTGGTGCCATGGACGAGGCTTGGATATGGGATCACCTGCCAAAGAATATTTGGAAGCAGATAATTGGCTTTCACAGTTAAGTGTCCATTTCACTTTCTTTTATCTCTGTTACAAACACAGAACAGGCTCTTCCTCCTCTTCATTCATCGCCCAGTTCTCAGGAAAATAAGATCATCCCTCATACTATAGTTTGGGTTTTGCTTTTTGAGTGTTTAACAATTTTACATGTGATAAGCAACAGAGAACGCCATGAGGCACATTCCTGCCATGATGAGTTTCATCTGTTGCTGCTGCAGTATATTGGATCATGCCAGAGGTCCTTTTCTCTATTTCTCTGTCAAGGCATCAGTGTTTTGGCCATTTTAGTTTCCAAATAAGGACATTACAGGTACAACTGATGAGTGAGTTGTAGTATGTTGTTTTTTGTTTTTTTAAGTGACAGTCAGTCAAACACAATTCCCTAAGTACTGTAATACTTCTGCATAAGTGCCTGTCTTGTTTGTCTTCAGCTTTCTGTCTTCTTCATGCTACTGTAGCACAAAAGAAAACTTGTTTCTGGACAGACTTCAGCAACCGACCTGACAATACAGTTACTGTCTGTATTCATGTTACAGCTTAAAACTCAGCTCAGGAGACTCCATAAATGGAAGACATTTAGTCATTCTTATTAGCCACGCTAGCACTATGGCTTTAGGGATGCCAGTGTTGTCAGTCGATTCACAACTTTGGTTCACACCAAAATGTTTTAACAACTGTTTGATGGATAGCCATGACATTTGGTACAGGCATTCAAGGTGCCCAGAGGATATATCCTACCAACTTTCGTAATCCTCGGACTTTTCCTCAAGAGCCACCATGAGGTTCACATTTGTGGTTTTGAGAGTAATCTCTCAACTATTGGATCGAGCACCATACATTCTGATGAATAGATTCATGTTTCCCTCAGGATAAATTGTAATAACTTTGGTGATCCCTTAACTTTTCGTCTTGTGCATTATCAAGTTACATTTTCAGTGCAAAAGTAATAACTTCACTAAAAAACTTCATCAGTCTGCCACACATTTCCAATCTGTGCAAGAAACACTTAACATATATAGATAACAAACAAATCCAGCAAACCCACAGGAGCAGCACTGCTCTGTTCAAACAGGAAAACAATGAAATGTGACAATTAAGTAATTTGGGAGACAAGATTACACATTACTCATTCACACATGGGACCGGGCACACACCCAACACTGAAATTAGGTCTAACCTAATATCTCACAGCTAGTGATTATTGATGTGATATTGGAACATGGATTCATAAAAAGCACCCACTTTTTTTAATAACCAAAGTTTATTATGTCACATTATCTCACGTATCATTCCTTTGGCAAATGAGCATCAAATTATATATTATATAATATTTCAAAATATAAGTGGCAGAAAGCATGTGTCTGTATTTGTCTAACAACCTTTTTTGTTCAAGGACCTTGAATATGTGCAGACAGCTAATGGGATAGAGGGGGGATGTACTGTAGCTGTGGGTAGAGGAGATCCCTTTAGGGGCAGAGGTGTTTAATTATGGGCTTTCACATAGTCTGGCTGTGTTTAGTCTGGCTCATCCTGTGTGTCTGTTTGACAATGAAACAAGCCTGAGAGTGCAGAGGAATGATGGATTCACAGGCTCCTGCGGTTTCTTAGAATTAGTTAGAGGCTTTTTGTTAACAAGAGATTAGGATCAACAGGTATGTAGGGCAAACAAAGTCAACTTTATGTGTGGGTTTGTGTTTTACCCATTTTCGCATGGTTGTTTTCATGTAGTGTGCCTTTTTCAGTATAGCTATGGGAATTGTCCAACAGTGTTAAAACACATCTACACACACACAAGCAGTACACACACCTCATACTTCCACCATTATTCATCCTGTAAACAAGGTAAAAATAAAAAAAGGCGAGCCGAGACCGGAGCCTTGAAAAAAATGTCTAGAGTGTCATAAAAAAAAAAAATGATTTAATGAGCGACGAAGGTAGGTCCCCTGCCCAGCATCCCTGTATAAATCTAAAGCACGACAGTCCAAGAGGTGACCTCTGCATTTTACTGCTGTTTCATGAACATGTTTCACCGGGCATTTAAAAGGAGATTTTTCCCCATTAATTATTCTCACAGCTGTCAGAGGTCACTGCTCATGTAAATCACAGCGCAAGATTTAAGCAAGTTTTATCACTTGCTTGATTGGAGCAACATTAATAAATGAAAAGCTGTGCATACTTATTACTCTCATTCTCAGGGTCAAGACACTGCAATCAGAGATTTAACGTTAAAGATTTGGTTTAAATGTAGACTTTGATTAGTTTTGAATAGGTCTTGCCCTTCATACAGTTAACAGCTTAACGTCCTCACACCCCACTTATTTCTGGAAAGGAGGGATGTGCCAACACACAGGCTTGCTACTTCACAAGGATCTCAGTAACAGGATGCTCAGCAGTGGCATTTGCTTTGTCAGTGATGAATCATGCGTCAGGTGTAAACAACAGCGTTTAATGAAAAGTTTGGGGAAGACACAGCCTCCGTGGCCAATCAATATCTTCTCTTTTGTGTCTTCGGGTCTAATTTACCATGTGATTTATTACTGTGATCTTCTGAGGGATTGACCTGCGTGCTAAGCCCAGAGTTTGTCAGCTGTGCGACAAGAATGCAGCTCTGCTGACGTCACGTTTCACAGGGATCTTATAATCTCAGCTTTTTGCTCAGTCAGTCACACTCCTGTGAGAGACGAGGGTGGGGTGGAACAAGAGAGAAGTGGTGCTGCTTGGCACCCCACCAGGACAGGATGTGGACCAGAAGCTGCATCAGATAATACCTCCTGCTGAGAGTGCAGGCAGCCATTGGTCCATCTGTTCTCCCCTCTGAATCACTGTTCCCCAAATAGAAAGCTGCTGTCTCGCCACTTTATATATCTCAATTCTCCTCCTCGCTCCTTGTTAGAGGTGTTAAGTTTAATAATGACATTTTCAGTACGTGAAGCCAGTTCACCTTCCTTTCAAGGAGAAAATGTGAATCATCTTGTACTTTGTGCTGTCAGCTGTCAATGCAAAACCTTTTGAAAGTAAGCCGTTTCCCAAAACAATGTGAAATTGGTAAGTGATCATCTTTACAATCTTTATCAAGAAACTGTGACTGTATCTATAATAAAAACAAACTTCTATCTCCTCTTTCTCTTCTCTCCTCTTCCTATGACTCATATTAGTGTATCTTTCCACTTTTCTTTCACACCGCCTCTCTGACTCTCATGTTTTCTTCCTCCTCTGCCAGGGTACCATCACAGCCTCCCATCATCCCCATACTCCACTGGTCCTGAGGGTCAGAGGTTAGCTTCATCTGGGACGTTGTCGTCAGAGTTCCTGAACCAGGGTGTCCCTGTCAAGATTCTGCTGTTGGTGTGCAATGCTGCAGGGGCAGGCCAGCAGGCTGTTAGGTAATTATATCAATCATGAAACCCTGCTCTCGAACAGTGAATTTCGAATCATAGCTTAGCATACGTACGGTTTCTCTGTAGGGTTTCTCTACATGTTGAGATGGTGTGCCTGGGGCTCTAATAACAGGGAAACATTTTTACAAAAACAAAATGGCAAACTTGTAAGAAAACTGCGATTATTTGCTCCAACGTGAGCTTCAAGCATTAGCATGCCTGGCTAAGTCCACATTATATCTAGCCTTGCTCTGGTGCAGCACATCAAGGTCATGTTAGCTCCCTGTTACAGAAAGAACTCACATCTCACCATGAGATGAGTTTCAAATCAATCAACTGAGGAATCCAACATCTGGCACGATGTAGAGATCAGACACTCGTCTCCCTGACAGTCCGGAGAGATCAATATAGGTGAGCTTGCCAACACGGCTGTGGGAAAGTCCAATCCCATCCATGTCTCAGTTTCTCCTTCAAACGCCTCACCGTCGTTGATCGAGCCACCCACCCATCTCGTTCTCATCAGATGACAGCTGGAGGACTTTGCTGTGCCAAGAAAATGACATTGGAGTCTCATACTTGTTTCTCGCTCTGGTTTTCTGTAAAGTATCATCACAAGTGCTTTTCTGAAAACCAGCAAAGTGTGAAAACTCTCGGTTTCGTTGGTGTGTTGAAACTGTGAAACCAATAGATAGCAGTAGATTTAATAAAGTTAAAGTGAAACCCAAATGTTTTGTCATTGTTGTTGCATTACTTCTTTAAAGGTAATGATTTGATATCATGACATTTTACTTCAGTTTGGCTCTCATGAATAAATAAGTAAAGGTCAATGAATATTCCGAAGTAGATAATAGGTATCACTGCATGATCCCATTAAAAATCTCTTATATATTATAAATAAAATAGTATATATAGACATAGAATTCAGACTAATGAATCTTTTAACTGCATTCTGTATTCATGTTTAGGTTGGGGGAGTTAAAACCTTTGCTGTGGGAATGAGGAGCTAGAGAGCTGTAGAGTGTTAAAGGCCTTCAACCAAATAGCAAAATAATGACATTGTTTTGTCTCTTGCTCTATAGCAGATTCCAACTGAATTAATTGTACTTGAAAGTAATTTTCCCTCCTGTTTTGTTGTTTTTATTGTCTATTCCTGTGTCGTGTTCACTGCAGCTGTTGCTCCTGAACCGCCACAAAATGTTAATGGTTACCATGCTGAACAGTAATCCAGCCTCATTCATTTTGTGCATCTCCATGGATATCAATGTATGATGTAATGGCAGCTGTGTATGACTGAGGGTTAATTTCTACAGCTTTGTTTCAATGTCTTTTAATAATCTTTTTAAAAAAACATGAGGGACAATTAAAAAGTCAAAATAGTGCCCTTTACAGATGCAACAAAGCTTAGTTTTTATTAATTACCTTCCCGTTTCTACTGATTAATGTACAGTTTTATAGAACCCCATCATCATTCACTGTGTATGTGTCTTTGTTTGCCTCTTCATGTACATGCATACTCACATGGTCTCCTACTAATAAATCTCAAGCATACAATAGAGGGTTGCCCTCAATTATATGTGTAATATCACTAATGTGTTATGTGATCTATCATTTCAGAGAGGGATGGTTGTCCCTATCCTCATCAGTGATTTCCTCTCCTTATTATCTCGCTCTGTCCTTGCATAGACACGCTGTAATGAAATTCTTCTCTAGTGCTGATAAAGTTGATAAATAGTTATTTACATTACAATAGAATAAGGAGATGTGTGAGTGGTTCAGTAGGGGCGTCTTTTTAAATGTTTTTTTTTTAATTATTCCTGTTTAAGGTTTGGACCGCCGTTCCTAATGAGGGAGGACCGGTCTATTTCCTGGGACCAGCTGCAGCAGAGCATCCTGAGCAAGCTTTATTACCTGATGATCAATGGAGCTCAGGCACAGGTACTGGACAGCTGCTAATAAATATTTGATAATTGATCCATGTAAGGATCAGTGGTAGGGATTCATTGACTCACATACAGAATCTTTAGTGCAGCAGAGGCTTCAAACCCATGTCCTCCGATTAAGCTCTGCCTGCCAACTGGTGACATACAGTCAAGGGACAAAAATGTATATTAAACACAACTCAAAGGATTTGCAAATCTATGCAGAGGGATACAGACACGTGCTATAAGGACAAAAGTACAGGGCAGTTTTCATTCTAACCTGGACATTACTAAATTCTGCAAACTGTCACATCTAGAGTGGGGGGATTTACTATTATTATTATTTATTATTTTTTAATTCACTGCAATCACAACCTGAAAACCCTCAGGCTACAGTTACAGTACAGTCCTGTGTAGTAAGGCACTTAATTTGTTCCATGATGCTTGTAAAATGTGTTATTTAGTAGCCACGTCGCATGGGTGGGCTTGTTTGGAGCACCGGCTGGAGGCAGAGAAGGGGACATGGTTCCCTCCTGCCGTGCCGGGTGGCGCACCTGTTCCAAGACAGGTTTATTGGCTCTGGACAGAGCAAAGCATGCCCACACAATGACACTGTGTGGTACAGGTGGGAGAGCTCGGAGCACCAGCTGGAGGCAGAGAGAAATGGGTTTCCTCATGCTGCACCCACTGGAGCACCAGACCAGAGTCAGGTTAACTGGTTTGGGACACTCGCTCACTGATACACAGAGAGACACTTACAGTACAGAGAGACAGAGACACTTATATGGCTTTTTGCTGCTCTCATCCAGGCCATTTGTTTCCTGTTTTGTCTATTAATAGATGGATAGATTGTGGACAAAGCTGCTTCTCTTTTTGGAGATCTGTTTAAAACCACTTCAGTGACTCTGTGGCATGGTCATGTTTGTGCAGAGGACATTACTTTTGTCCACTCCTCCCAGTAAAGTAGCATTATTGTTGCCATGCCAGTCTCTGGCCTCAGTAGCCGTCTGCCCTCTTTACTGTAAGTATTAAGATTAAATATTGGGCTTTCTCAGGCAGGCAAAGCTCTTTTCAATGAAGGCTGTTTAACAGGATGTTAATACAGAGTTCTTTCCTGAATGACAGAAACAGTAATCTGAACTGCAAATAAAAAAGACTTTAGAATAGGTGAACAACACTACAGTTACAAGAAAGCAATTCATATTAAGTTGAATGCTAATTAGCAGTGTGTGAAGCCAATCAACAATCAGTACAGTACAATCAGCGATCCAAATGCAAACAAAAGGGTCGTCCCACCAACATAATGTAGTATTGAGTGTATGATTTACTGAAAACTAATTAAAAGTGTGCAGATGTTATTACTAATACAGTAGACACAGTGGCTATACTTTTTTTATTCACAATAATCACCTCATTGAGCCTTTGCTTAGCCCAAAGTTAGCTGGCTAACCCGTTAATCGTGCATTGTTATACAGGAGTGATGATTACAGATTATTTTTAATAGTGCTCATTTGATAAACCCAAAATGACAATTTTCCATCATTTAGCAGATTATTGCATTTTATATGTTAATTAACTTTTAATTTAAATGGCCAAATTACAGATTGGACCTTTTTAAATATTCTCATATCTTTAAGTACCACCCTGATTTCATTCTCACAATGTAAATATATAAAATATTTGCATATATATTGCTGTGCTGTAGGGCTGTGTGTGCTAATCAGCCTTGATTGGGTCAGAAGGTGTCGTCCATGCATGGCTGAAAAGAAGCATGGCTGTCTTTGCCATTGCTGGTGGGACTACTGTCAAACATGGGACGTAACGATACAAATGCAAACAGCTTCGCTTACTTTGTTGCACCCCCTGCCGTATGTCACTGTCAGATCAATTATTTCACTTAAGCCAAAGGGTCCATTTTCTTGCTTGTTTCTGCTTGCTCACTTGCTTGTACTGCATACTTGTCTGTATTCAGCATATGATTGTGTGCAGTAGCATGCTGTTAATCATGTAGCCAAACAGATTTCCAATCAGTGTCTCTCCCTTTTGTGGAGCCGGCATACACACAGCTGCAATAAAGAGCCATGTAGAGCACGGGTTATACAAGAAAGTGCCAGGAGAGCGAGGAAGAGAAGAGTCAGGTGCAACATATTCAGTAACTCTGTTGGAGATCTGTAGTCTCCTTTGTGCCCCACGCAGTCAGCCATTTAATTAAAACCAGGCTTGTACAGTATAATCAGTTTGCTGGAGCTTACCTCTGCCAAGAAAGGAGCAATGCTCAGAGCAGATGTTTGCTCTAAATCTTTCATCTCAACAGAATATGTAGTTTTTTTGTGTCGATGAATTACACTCACAAGTGGATTTTTCCGCTACTGTCTAATTTTAGCTTCAGCAAAGATGCAATTCAAAAACAAAAAAACACTCTCTCTGACAGCCATTTTTGCTGCTACTGACATCGCTTGACATCTTCATTTTAGCAGTGGCTGGCTTAAAGCTCACCAAAACACACCTAGCGATGTGCTACAGTACACTGCACATTTGTCTGCAGTACTTATATTAACAGTCAGGCAAGCATTCTCGCACAGTCACACCTTATGTAGCTAGCAAGTGCAAGTATTGGCCCTGTATTGTTGTTATATCATTGTTGCTTACACTGACAAATGTAAATCCCTCTATACACACACACACGCACTGCTCAAACTCACAACATAATGAAACATTGTCTACATTTAATGGGTAGTAATTGGAGATCTTTTGCTTCATCAGGAACAAACAATGCCACAAACATTCCTCGCCCCACACCACCACCACACCACCCTCACTGAACACTGTCTTGGTTGAAAGCAAAACAAAGGATTTTCTCATGGGGAACTCTTGAGTCTCCACCCGTGTCCGTGGAGCCCTCACTCTCCTGCACTCCGCCGACAGGATACTGAGATGACTTTTCACAGGTTTTCTCCTCTCCTCTTCACAGCAGTCACACTGACAGGGGTGACATTGCTTAGAGCCTGACCAGATCACAGATGCTCATTTGTTCATTTTTCTTCTCACTCACAGTGAGTGAGAAGAGTGAGTGTGTGTGTGTGTGTGTGTCTGTCACACACACACACACACACACACACTCAATGTGTTTACACCCACTGGTTGCTGGTGTTACACTCACATATTCCTCTTCATCTGCCTTTGCTGGGTGGAAAATAAACATGTACACACAAACGGCACACTATTTTACCGTGCAAAATAATTTTTGTCCCAACCCCATAGTTACTTTTGCTTCACATGTCAAGCTTCTTGCTCAGCATAGAGCAGATAGAGCCCTTGAAATTTGCCATCATTTTTGAAACAATGGTCCTTGATTTCAAACACAGGTAAACAAAAGCACACACCCTAGCTGTCAGTTTAGTTGGCTGAAATGACGACTGTTAGAAGATTTAATCAGCTGTAGTTAGCTAGCTGGTTAAGCTAACTAAATAAAAACATCTCTTGCCTGGTGAATCCTCTTGTTGAAGCAGTCAGTAGCTTTGCAAATACAAGACCTTTGGAAATGTATGTATCATATTTTAAAGGAATTTCCCTCTGGTTTGTGAAGCAATTTTTTCGGAAATAAAATCCTATTCCCGAGAAGTTGATCTGACTCTTTGGGTGGTCTTCACATGTACACACAAGCCTTTGACTGGATCTCACAGTAAGCGCACGCATGTGTGTAATAAAAAGAAAATGACTTTTGAGTTTATACTTGTCATCTAGCATTACAGTTTTTTATACAGCAGACTGAAATTGAACACGTAGAAAGGTTGATGAGTTCCCTGGAAAAACAACACACGGCACCGAAGCACCACAGGGAAGTTTGATGCTAGCAGTGTTCATAAAAACATGATGCTGAAACGCTCAAGAGAAGATAATATAGTCTTTGTTACACGGCTCTGCATGTCTACTCAAAATGAGGGCATGAGAGCAAAATGCTACTTGGACATTGCCATTGCCAAGTACTAACTGTATACCAGCAGCTGCCTGCCGACACTTGTGATGCTGGTTCTTTAAATAGTGCTGTATATTGCATATGTGAGGCAGTAATTCAGAAGTACTTACTAAGTGTAACTTACCCTAAGGGTTATGCATTCCAGTGGGTTCATGTGTTCAGCATATCAATATTGTTGTCTGCTTTGGTGCGCTACTTGTCATCAGAAAGATCCTGCTGGATTGAGCTTCCCTCACAGAAATCTGAGTGGGTGATTGTGTCTGAGCTCAGCCAGCAGCGATTTCACAGGAACAAGAGGAGACCAATTTCATTTTTGCAAAGCAAAAAAAAAAAGCACCTAAAGCATCTCTTATTTAAGTAGATCTCAGAGTAAGTAAGTGTGCTTTAAAGGAGGAGAAAAAGATACTAGTACCTTATTTGTTCTTTCAGTCTGGTGGAAATTGATATGAGAGAGTAGTCCGGTTATATTTGTTTTTATTTATTTTTCTTTCTGCAAGATAATACTTTGAATGCAAACAAAACTTTAACACTGTCCTCCATGTTGAGGTGCTACATGTTGATTCTAGCTGATCTGCTGTGAGCTCAAAATGTCAGATGCAGGTCTTGGCCTATATTTCATGATGGCCCACTTTGTTCTCCTCTGTATTTTTGTTGCTTCAGCCTGTTCACAGCAGAATTGTTAAATATAACCCAGAGGGTGTAAAAATACACCAGTGTTTATACAAACTCACTCCCAATTCAGCATTTTTTAAATTGTTTTGAACAGCTGCTCAAGAGCCATTTTGTTATGGGTGGACGAACTAGACTACAATCAGCATGTGCCAGAAACTCTAACACACTAAAAATGTCAATACAGGAAATCTTAGTCAAATTCTTTAAATGTGTTGGCTTTAAACACTGATTTTTATCATTGTGTTAATGAAGGTTCATTTGCCTTCCACAGAAAGTCCGAAGCTTTTGGCAACATTGTGTGTGCCACAGACAAAGATCAATAGAAAGACTGAACAAACCTGATCCCTGGTCACTCCCTTTGATCATGGGAGACACGAAATGTGACCTTCCCCAGGTCATCTGATGCTAGTGGTTAAATGTTTAAAATAATTATTTGCTGCTGAAAACCAAGCACCCACACGCAGTCCTGTCAGAGCTGCCAGGTTGTCTGATTGGAAGACGGAGGTTGGTGTACCTTGAGAGTGAAGAAATAGTTAAACCTTGCCAAAAAACTGCATGTGCTGTACAAAACATCTTGATTTGCTGTCTAGAAAACTGCTTCTTCTATGCTTTGATCACAAGGGACATATCAGTACGTACATCAACCATATGAAACTTAACTATGGTAGTCAATCTTCTTTTGCACCCACATATTGGATTCATAAAACCATTTCAGCCCGCATTTTACGACCTGAAGTCTCCAAACTGAGCAGTCATTTTGACTGATCACAGCAGAAGTCATGAGAAATGCTGCTGCTGCTACTACTTCAAACTCCTGAGCTATGTCTTCTCATTTGCCATCATGAAACCATCTCATGGTTTTTATGCAAAACCACGATGGGTGAATAACACCACAAAACTACATGCAGCAGCATTTCTCAAAACTTGTTGTGGTAAATCAGTGTGTGGTGGAAGTGCTCATTTTAGACCTTAACAAGACTTAATAGTCCACAGCCATGCTAGCAGCTCAATGAGGCTGTACATCAGCTAAATGCTAATGTCAACATACTGTTCTAACATGCACACAATGACAATGCTAACAGTTTAGCAGGTCTTATGTTTACCTGATTTATCATCTTAGTATAGCATGTTAGCGTGGTTACATTTGCTAAATAGCACAAAACACAAAATACAGTTGAGGCTAATGGTAACGTAATCCTTATTTAGAACACAATGTGGGAGACTTTGTATGTAAGAGGCGTAAAAGTCCTAAAAGTTTATAGTGTTTTTGTTGTTTATACTCTTGTGAAAAGCATAAAGATACCCTGATGCCATGCCCATGGTTTGACAGTGTTTTTGTTGTGCCCTTCTTTAAGAATACCAGAGTGCTGTTCAACATCCGTGTGGTGGGAGGATCAGCATTTTACAGCTACCTGTCACCTCAGGACGGGCGGCCACTCTACCACCCTGCTGTCGACAGGTGAGGGCGTTGAAAAATACATCAAACGTCAAGTTAGTGCTGGTGGCGCACTGATGTCACACACACTCTGCATGAGCTGGATTTCATTGTCTCCAAACAAGTCCTGCTGTTTTGGATGTGTTTATTGATTTACCCTCCATCACCAGAGGCCCCAGTACATACAGTATAATTGGCATTTCTGAACTTTTTTGTTCTGTAAAGTTTGGGGGGTGTTAATTAGACTTCTTCCTAATCCTGAAAGCCTGTTAAACTGTTAAGCCAAATAAAACTGAATAACCATTCATACAATTAAAGGTCCTGTATCCTCTGATGCAAGTGTGTCTGACAGAAATATAGTTTTATAACAGATACACATACTATTCTATGTGTGTATATCCTCCTTGTTCTGCTTAAATACGTAATAATATTTCTGCAGGTGCAGGAATTTATCGCTTAAAGCTGACTGGTTGTCTGGACACTAAATTCTTCTATTAGACTGGGTGATTATTATATTATTCTAAATGTGTTACTTTGTTGTAGAATTACTGGTATTATGGTCAAAATCAATGCGGAAATTACCCAATGTTTCCACAGGCTCATTCAAATTTGATGTAATGTAATATATTTTTATTAAATTTAGATCTGCTCTAATCCAATCTAATAGTGTGTCTTGAATAAGGCTTCAACTTCAGGCAGAAGCCAGTTACTAAAGACATTTTTACATAAAACACGTTACACACCTGTATGACTGTTAATGTTGTAAAGTTCAGCATTTTGATGATTGACGTGGTCCATACAGATGTTCCGAAGCTGATGTTTAGTTGTTTTATCTTCTTTTTATGTATAGCATACGAACTGTAAAGGTTAGACCGGATTTTACAGCACTGGCTGAGATGTGCAGACATCTTATGCCTTTTCACGAATGCATGTCTGATGGCTTTTACTTGCACAAGTGAATTGCTGTTTTAAAGGGGCCTTTTGGCAAGGTCTTGAAAGGACTTCCATTTGTGTAGTTGCTAAGAACAGTTCATTCATTCATTGAATGGTGCTGATGGGGGCAAATGCTTTTGAAATCTATTGAAACGCAAATGTGCAGCACACTGTATCCTAGAAACTAACGTAAGGATAGTGTTTGAACTCTAATGATTCAGAAATATGCTCTGTTCCCAAGTCATCCCACATCAACGAGTACAAGAATGTACTCGTGCAAGTGTTTAGGTTACTTTGTTACAGTTTGCTTATTTTGGTTGGCTCTACGGATGGCAATATCTGTTGGTCAGTCCACCATTATGGTCCAGACTGAAATGTCTCAGCTTCTATTGGATATTTTGCCGTGCAATTTTGACTTTGGTGATCCAGTAACCTTTCACGTGGCGCATCATCAAATTTTTATTTTCATTTTCCAAATACAGATTGACCATAAACGCAAACATTCAGTTCAGTTATTGTGAGCATGTTAGCATGCTCATTTTAGCGTTTAGCTCAAAGCAACACTGTACATAAGTACATTTTGCAGAGCTGCTAGCATAACTGTAGACGTAGTCTTGTTCTCTAATAGTCAAATGAATCGTGTCGTCAATGAAAACAGGTGTGTTAAAGGGCATGAAGCTTTTTGGGAAGTTCTTCTTCTTTCCATTTGTTTCAACAGAGAAAATGTTCAAACACTGCTTCTTGCAAGACTTAAGTTGAGCTTTACTCGTTACATTCCCTAACTTTGTTACGTTCAACCGGCTCTCACAATGGGATCTGTTGAAGACTAAGACTGAGAGCCCTGGAATAAGCTACTAAGTGGACCTTGAGTTAGGATCATATTGTTAATTTACTGTTGATGTGTTGAAGCTCGGCTGTGAACTGTGGGAACTGTGATTTGTTACGAGCGCCATAACATATGATATATTGTACTGTAGCTTATAATACATTGTTCACCTAAAACATCCACAACTAAATCCCCAATACAGTCTCACACAGTCACTCTCTCACTCTCTTTCTCTCACACACACACACACACACACACACACAACATAAGACACAAGCAACAAGCAAATATCATCCAATGTTGCCGTCCATGCCTTACTGTGTTAATGCTGACACCTAGTGGTTACAAAGCCTCAATTCAAGAGCTCGCAAATCATTCCAAAGTACAGTTGGAGTAAAATAGGTCATTTTAGACCAGTTAATGGAGTCTGGGTGTGCAGATGCTCCTTTCTCTACGAGCGATGACCTCTCACCTTCATGTCTTTTAGAGTTCTGAAGCTCTGCGGCTCAGGAGGACCTCCACATGTGAAGCTCATCATCGAGTGGGAGCACAGAATCAAAGACTGGTCAGTTTTGTCTCTATTACAGGCCTCCACCTGTTTACTCTGGCATTGTTCTGTAATAACCTGACATAAAACTACTCTCTGCATGTTTTCCGGGCCACAGTCTGTTTGGTAACATTCAGGAGGAGGTGGTGAAGGATGCAGAGAGCGTGAGGAATCGGCAGCAGCAGCATGTCCAACAGTACAGCTGCACCTTGGATGAGTGCTTCCAGCTCTACACCAAAGAGGAACAGGTAGGCAGTCATATCATTTGACACCGGTAGCAGCAGTGATGTGACTAAAAGAACAGGCTGTTTCTCACATTTAAGTCCTAAGATGACCTCAGACATTTTATTCAGGCAACTTTGAGCTTCACTCTCCAGGACAAAGTTTTGTACAGGAACTGTGTGAAATAGTTTTGCATTTATGCGTACAATATACACAATGGATGCAGAGTTTACATTGAAAAATGATATGATTTAATTAATTGAAGATTGGATATGTTACAAATAGATTTGACTTTTTCTTAACTTAATTTATATGTAACATGCTTTAGTTTTTATTTAATATTAATAATAAACATAGCTGATGTGGCATGTTTGCCACTTTCCATCACACTGAAATAGTGCAGGTAAAAGATGAGCAAATAGAGAAATGGACCTAGATCAATTTAAACAAATAGTAATATTTTAATGATTGGATGATGATTAATTTAAGGCAGTTTTTTTCTCTATGAACCATACCATGTGGAATGTTTGTATACTAAAACACATTGCACAAGAATCATTATACACAACTAATTATTTATTACCTCAAACTGGGCCGAGCCGCCATAGATTTCTTACAGTAAATACTTCTGAAATGAAGCCAAATGAATTTGGGACAATGCTGCTAATATTTCGTTATCGTTAATACAGTATAGAAAGCAACAAGCATACAACAAATCTTTGTCACTTATTACACAGTGAACGGATAAAACACTAACTAGCGGTAGCATTACAATATGCCATTGGCTTTGAAATAGCTTTTATTTTTGGCAACACTTGGTGTCAAAGCAACTAAAAGAAATCCACAGTTAAGTCCCAGATGACTGCTTCTGTGCTGACTGTGGGTATCAAGCAGAAATATAGTATTGTTACCTCGTGTCACCACCCAGTGGAGCTGCAGGCTCGAGGATGGCACTGCTGTCTGTCTCAGTACAGGCTTGTCAATACTGCTCTCAGTGCCAAGCAGCAACGTTTCAGTCTGAATGATGCTTGCTCATGTGTATGGGTGATAAACAGACACTTAAGCTGAGAATTATACATTGTGTGTGTCTTTGTTTGTTTGCATCCACACTTTTAATAAGATTTTTAATGATAAAAAAATGTAAATCATTGCTTTGCATTCACAATATTAGCATTTCTATTACAGCTTGTAAGGAAATCACTCACATTTTGGCACATAACTTAGACTTAGTCAAAATTTGTTTGTGATTTTTTCATAATGTCATTTTTATCATATCTCTTGTCCTGTTTTTTTCACTCCAGAAGTCACCTTAATTCCCACACACACAACAGGATAAAATATGCACTTGCTGAGCTGACACAATATGAGTTATATCTGACTTGCAATTCACCCTGACATTAAAAAACTCTGCAGCACTTCCCTGTAAAAATTTAAATTAATGACCTTATTGAATACAGTGACTCATCACTGCCCAGATTTCAAGACGGCAATCAGAGAAAAGCAGAAAAAGTGAAGAAAACTAGTAGCCATAGCAACAGCTGGAAATTGTACTTCCTGTTCCATGTGAAGCTGTTTAGGATTGTGAAATTTGTTCAGATTTGGATTTATCTGTGCAGGCAGAGACTATTCTGTTGACTGCATTTTTGTCTCTGTTTCCTCGTCTTTTCTCCTTGTCTCCCTCTCCCCCCCAAGCTTGCCCCAGATGATGCTTGGAAGTGCCCCCACTGTAAGCAGCTGCAGCAGGGCATGGTGAAGATGAGCCTGTGGACGCTCCCGGACATCCTCATCCTCCACCTGAAGCGCTTCAGGCAGGTGGGAGAGCGGAGGAACAAGCTCACCACGTTTGTGCATTTTCCCCTGGCAAGCCTGGACATGACGCCTCACATGGTCACCCGCAACCACGGCACCCATCAGCCCCCTCTGCAGCCTGGCTGGAAACAGTCCAGAAGACCTGACTTGGCTCCCCCAGACTTCCTGTACGATCTGTACGCTGTCTGCAACCACCATGGAGGAATGCATGGTGGACATTACACAGGTCTGAATAAAGTTAAATTTTGGAACCACTGGGAGGCACTTTGTATCAGCTGGAGTCTAAAGTGCATTTGAATAGCAAAAAATAGCATTAAAGCATAGCTTCTCTAGATCTGCAATGTCTCAGATGAACAAAACAGGACTGCACTGCTTTACTTACCTCAACTTCAGAAGACTCATAAATGACGCCTGGTCTACAGGCTTCAGTTTTTAACATTATTAGATAAGGCAGTCAGACTAAATGAGACGGTGTTAATAATGGGAGTGCTGAGAACAGGTGATTAGAATCAAATCTAATTTGGAGTAATATATTTTAGTCATTCAACTGCAGGACATTTTTAGACATGCAGGTCTTCATTACAGCAAGGCAGAACATAACACAGGACACGTCGGAGGTACCAGACTTTGTCGGCACATACAGTTGCCTGTTGTCTGCGTAACAATGGAGGTTGATATTATGTTTACGCATGACTTGATTGCCTCAATTCCAAAACATGTTTCTCTTCTTGTTAGCACAGTTGAATGGTTGAGTTTCACTGTACAGAATAGAATGAGCAGAGTTTGACACCAGAAACTGCTCCAAATATTCAACTTGCAGAAGTGTGAAAAGTGGAGACGTGAAGCCTCCAGCACACAAACACTGAGAATTCAATTCAATTTTATTTATATAACGCCATATCATAACAAAGTTATCTCAGGGCACTCTATCGCATGGAGCAGGTCGAGACAAACTTCCACACACACAAAGACCCAACAATCCCACCATGAGCAGCACTAGGCCACAATGGCAAGGAAAAACTCCCTTTTAACAGGTAGAAACTTCGGGCAGAACCAGGCTCTAGGTGGGCGGTCATCTGCCTCGACCAGTTGGGTAGAAAGAAAAAGGGGGGGGGGGGGGGGGCCGGGGTGAGAGCAGGCGGAAGGAGAAAAAACAGTAGTGCAGTATAAAACCA
>JAVQJL010101664.1:0-16713 GCA_036024295.1 Nannoperca obscura
TTTTATAAATGGAAAAGATTCAAAATTAATTAAAAAACTTTTTTTTTTTATTTTAAGCCGCTGTTGCCCCCCCCCCCCCCCCCCCCGGTTAGAGGTTAAATTCACTGCACCAGGCACCCTATCAAACAACTGGCAGTGTTTGCAGATGGGAAAATGTTAAGGGATCAAATATGTATCAGAGGAGACACTTGGAAGTCTACACATTACCCTGGTCTACAGCAGGACAACAACAGCAGTGCAGGGGGGGATTTAAATTCTTTTTTTTTTTTATTCTTTTTTTGGGAAAAACAAGGGGAACAAGAGTTATACCGAAAAATACTCTTGACTGCACAAAGTCGTGATTGTCTTATTTTGAACATACTAAACCACATACATATTTCTTCTAGTCTACATACACTAACGCTTTCCCAAGGTCAGAGGCCTAATTGCAGCAATCTAATCAGCTCACAAAGTCCCTCTGGACTGTTGTAAAACTCGGCTTTCTTGGTGCCACCAGTCCACCATCCATTATAGTTGTCAAACCCAAGGTTGTGGTCAGCTGTTGAACTGCAGAACCAGATTTATTCAAGGCATTGATTGGTCGCTAAGCTGTCATCATGCTCTCAGCTTTGGAGTGTCATGTTCATAGTTTTGCTCCAACAGAGTGTCATTACACCTGCTTATGGCACAGGTCAGGGGGCTGGGCACTGAGTAGGCTGGAAGGCATGCTGAGGATGAGGAGAATGATGATGGATGGAGGTATTGATTGCTCCTTTAGTATTTGCCTTATCTCGTTGGTTATGGTGCTTTTTTTCCCCGGTGACCCCTGAGGTGCTGGGGTGTGACAGGTGGAGGGATGAAGAAGTGGGTTCTACGACTTGTCAGAAAAATAATAAAGTCATTGGGGTTAAATAGCCTGACTGTGCTATATTTAGACCTCTTTTACTGCCAAAGGTCACTTGTTTGTAAGAAATACGACCCTTTTGAATCTTTTTAAATAACAGGCTCTTGAAATCTGAATACTGTATAGGTGGATTAGATAAAGCAATTTTGATTAATATTAAAAATATTCAGTGTAATTTGCAATTTGCTTTTGCCATCGGACCGTAATCTCGGTGTATATGTCTTTTCAGTCCGTCTCCCTGTCTCTCTCAGTGCAATAACTTCTACAGGTCTCCTCGTCGTTGTCTCTCTGTCTCTTCCTTCTCAGAATGGTGCTATGCTGAAAGATACCTCCCATCATCTCTCGCTGCTTTACCCACAATCCCCTGTGGATCGTGAAACTGCTGGCCAGCAGCAGCAAAGGTCATGGAAAACAATTGCTGCTCCCTTTGTTGATTAGTTTTCCTAACCCACATTATTGAACCTTGCTGTTAAGCTCACCCTGCTATACATGTTATGTCATAAAGTAAGAGTCCACTTTACCTCCATTTTCCCTTCTTTCACTTTCACCTTTTTCTAGTGAAAACTTTGTGATTTACATTGCAAACTCGACAGAATGAGAGGCACAGAAAAAGCTCAATGCATAGAATGGCTACTTGACCCTAATGGCTTTTTGACGTACCCTGGTTATCAGAGTTATGCTGGAAAAGTTCAGTTAAGGGAATTGTGCTGGACCAGAGGTGCTTTATGTGCTGAACTATGGTCCCTCTGGGTTTTATGGCCTCAAGCCATAACGGAGTGTTGGTGGTTAGGTTATATGAAGGACAAAGGCTAATCCAGTCTGCAGTAGACTTAAACCTGATAGACTGTAGAGAAAGTACTACATATAAGCCTGAGAGCTCCTCCATATGTCACTAGTAGTAGCATGTTCATGTTTGCTGGCTATGGTCTGCTGCTCTGACATTAATAAGGGCTGTGATGTAAAGCCTCTATATACGGCTGGGAACAACAGAAAAACAGCCTGTAATGTGCAAGTGGGACACTTTGCCGTTTCTCTGCCCTTTTTAAATTCTATCATTTAGTTCTAGAATAAAAAAAGACAAACAAAACAAAACAAAAAAAAAACCAATCGAAATGTCATTTGGGGAACAGGGTGGCTGTGACCAAAATGTTGGGTAAAATGATGCAATGATGACAGAGTATGTGCCTATAATGATGAGGACCTCCTAGAAATCCACACATGACAAATTTCCGTTTTTAGGTTCCAAATCTTTATGTAACTCATTAATAAAAATATGTTAAAGAGGCACCCCACCGATTTTACATTATTGTTATGTGTTGTGTAACCTCTTTCTGTGTCTTTCTGTGGCAGCTTTCCAAAGTATTTCTTTTTATTTTATTTTATTCTCAGCTTGGGCTTGAGGATAAAAAAAAAGTCAACAGAAAGCCTCTGTTATAGACTGGGGGTAAGGGGTTTGAAAGCGATAAGCATTTAGGAGGCAGATGTTATCCTCTTGTATGATGGGAGGATACAGCATTGCTGGAGCTTGACCCACAGTAGAAATTAGAAGCCAGGATGATCTCGCCCTCAGCTGGTTCAATTTTGACTGCTTGTTTCTTTCTCTTGTGAGTCCCCCTGCTGTATGGAAATTAGGGCTGCAATTAATGATTATTTTTTATTATCGATTAACCTGCAGATTATTTTCTCGATTAATCAATTGGTCTATAAAACATTAGAAATGATGAGAAATGTCCATCACAATATCCTAGAGCAGGAGGTGAAATAATCAAATGTATTGAAATGCAAATCCCAGAATATTGAATTTACTATATTGTAAGCAACTCATCACATTTGAAAACCTGGAGGATTCAGATTCAGATGGTTGACATTTTTCTTTTAAAATGTCTTAAAAAAGATTACCAAAACTGTTGTCAAAGCAAATTCTTTCTTTTAACCAATCAATTAATTGAGTTCCCCTTGAAGGTATTTATAAATAAATGTATTGCAACTGGCAATTTCTTTCAGCTACAAATTCAGCTTTTGATTCTGTCGATATAAATTATGTTTTAGTTGAATTTGATCATAATATAAAGAATCTCTTGGTTGATTATGTATACTGAGGTTAAGATCAACCTCCTCAGCTACAGTCATAGAACATAATTAAAAAAAATCTAAATATTTAATTTAAGACCATTTTATGAGAACATTAAGGTTGTTCTGAAGCCTTCACAAAGAAATAGGCATAGCCTGATTATGATGGACCTGGAGGTAATATTTGTCAAATTCTGGCTGTGAATCAAGACAATTATAATAATAGTTTATTTATAGAGCACCGTCCAAGCAAAAATGCACACAGAGTGCTTTCCAAGATAAGAAAATTCAAAAGAAAAACAACATTAGGAATAACTGCAAGATGTAATAAAACATTACATACATAAACATAAAGTACATATACACATATATACGTAGATGCACACACACACTAAAAACTCCTTAAGAGAAATAAACACCAACAGCTCATGACCACAGAAGTACACTCAGCTGTTAGGAAAAACCATTCTGTAAAAGTACATTTTTAGACTAGTTTTAAAAGCAGCAACAGTGTCAGCTGATTTAATGCTCAGTGGAAGGCTGTTCCGCAGCCGAGAGGCCAGTGCTGCAAATGCTCGGTCACTCTTTGTTTTTAACCTAGACTCTGTTGTTAGAAGACGCAGACTTGAGGGGCCTGTACGGTGTGAGCAGCTCGGTTATATACTCCGGTGCCAGATAAGTAAACAAGGCATTACAATAATTGAGGTGGGAAGATATAAGAGTATGTATTAATCCCTCTGTTACTGAAGTACAGCACTGATCTAACCTTTGAGTTATTCCTCAGTTTATAAAAACACAACTGGACTACTTTCTTGACATGTTGCTCCAGGCTCAGGTTGCTATCCAGTATAACACCCGAGTTTTTGTAGCTGACTTGTTGGAAGTGAGGAGGCCAGCTGTATTTGTTTTGAAGTGTGTTCAGGGCCAATGATTAGTTCTTCTGTCTTGTCTGAGTAACATTTTAAGATGCTTTGGGACATCCAGCTTTTTATGTCATTAGGCAGTTGTGTCATGAAGTTAATTTGCTGGTACAACTGTGTATCATCCACGTAGCTATGGAATAAGATGTTATGATGACAGATTTTCTGTCCCAAGACTAGCATGTACAGGGTAAACAGAACAGGTCTCAAGATTGATCCTTGTGGTATTCCATGTATATAGATGGCACAGTTCGTGAGGAAAATTCACCAACAGAAATGATAAATGTCCAGTTGCAGAGGTATGAGGAAAACCAGTCCGGAGCCGTTCCAGTAACACCAACCGACCGCTTTAGTCTGTTGGTAAAAACAGAATGGTCAGTGGTGTCAAATGCTGCACAGAGGTCAAGTAATATTAACACAGAACATGCACCAAAATCTGCGGCCATCAATACATCATTTAGGACTCCAAGGAGGAGGTTTCTGTGCTATTTAGCTTGCAGAAACCAGCTTCAAACTTCTCAAAAACTTTTATTGTTATTAAGTGCCTGGATTAGTGGCTCCAGCACTAACTTTTCTTTGATATCAATGTCAGTTTGGCAATTGGACAGACTATTTTTTTGGTCTGTGGGATCTAAACCATGTCCCTTCAGCAGTGGTTGAACACAAAAACTGCAGATACTTATCATCACGTGATGATTTCAAATGCTACACTCCCTATGTGCTTGAACTGTAATATTATGAAGCACTAAAGATATTGGGTTTATTCTTAGTATCTGTTCATCTCTGTTGAATAGGACATCTGGCCCTGTAGCAATACAACCATAACAACATGAGGAAATGGATGCTGTATCAAGAATCTCGCTCTCAGTGCCACTTTCACTGATCTAGTGCAGCAGTGTGGCAGTGTGAGATGCTTGGTTTTGTGTTAAAACAAAAGAGCAGGGATGTTAGTACAAACTGAGAAGCAAGCTCATTATCTCTACCAAATTGATGCCCAAATACATAAGGTCATTGCCAGTTTATAATAAAGTGCATTGCTTTTAGACTGGGCAGTAATTCTCAGTGTATATTAAAAAGTGAGGAATCAATAGGACTTTTCCAGTATTAGTGTGAACAGTAGCCAATATGTTAAGAATAGCATTAATACAGTTTCTGCTGTCATTGCTCTAAATCTATTGAAAATAACATACAGCACATAAGCACTTTGTAGTGATTGATTCAAAGACAGCCTTGCTTGCTGCAAACAGCCTTTTGCTGCACATGTATGGCCATCAAATATTTAACATGCCATAGTGAAGCTTACAAGGATTTTTACTGCAGTGGAGCAGTACACAAATACACCTTTTATTTCATGTTTGCTAAAGAGATGTCAACAATTTGTTTTGTTCAGAACTTACTAAGCGGTATAGACAAGAAGATACACATTTTTCATATTGTTGACAGCATATGAATCCTGACATACCTACAAATGCACCAGTTTGTTTTTAATGATGAGTTGCTGCGTTGAGAGAATCAACTCTGACACTAATCGGCAGGTGAAGCCCACTCACAATTTACTCAACAATGTAGGGCAGATAACTATGATGTAGCAATTAATGCTTAATTGTTACAATGGTTCCTCATTAAACAGGTATGGACCACACTAATAGCCTGTATCCCATGGGAAAGACTGCCTCATCTGATAGATTTCTGTAACGCTGCAGTGTTTCTACTCCAGCCACCCTGTCTCGTTTCTCTTTTCAAGCCGTGGTTGTTGTCATGGTAATTATCTGCCACATTGTGAAGCAGTTTAGTGTTTTGTGGCTTTGGCTCCTGCTCATCAGTGTTGGCTGTTCAAATACACACAAACACCCAAACAGCTGTGGCACCATTAGCAAGAACACAATAATCTCTCTTCGCAGGTGGAAGTATTTGATTTGTTTCAGCTATTTGGCAATCAATAAATGAGCAAATGAATGAAAACAATGAAGTCAAAAATAAGACTGGAGCTGAACCTGAGACAGTGCATTTTGGTCTGGTTCACCAGCTGCTCTCCTGCGCAGTGGAGACTGTTCTGGAATAGTGTGGCAGGGTAACGAGTGGTTTTCAGTTACACAACCATTTTCACACGGTGATCAACAACAACTGGCCCTTTCCTTCACCTCACACTTACCCTCCCTGTAGCTCTCGCTCACTCTCACATGACATTAATAAATATGTCAGCAGCTCTCGTCTCATTCCAGGTGTTAAGGATTAAGATTGTATTGCGTTAAAGATAGTTGCTGGGACCATTCGTACCCCCACTAATGTAGTTTTATTCTGCTTCCATTGTAAGAGTGTAAGAGCTTCTGTTTTCTCCTTTATGATGCCATTAGAGATTGTTGATAGTGAATGCACGATTAAGGAGGTTTTGTTACTTTTCAGTAATACACATCTAGAAAAGCCAAATGTGAAATCAGATGCTGAACTATAAATCAAAACCTACACTATACGTTTCTACGTCTATGACTCTTTTGTCATTGTAAATCAAGCTTTGCCTATCTAACTGATGGCCTTTGTCATATTGACTATTGTTAGTGCGTAAAGATTGAAGAGTTACACAATAACTGCAATATGGCACTTGGTCTTTTGACACATGCTAAATAAATAATGCTATTTTCAGACACTGTTTGATTTGCCTGTTGTTGTCTGGATGCAAGGAATCCCTGAAGAAATTTTGTCAATAAAACTACAAGCACCTGTTGCTAGTGCAAGTGCATGTAAATACCGGGAAGGGAGAAGATTTCCATTTACCACTTGTGTGTGTGTTGTCGGGTGTCAGCGCATGGCGAGCGTGGGTGGTTTGATAAAGCTGAGTAAAGCAGCTGTCTTAAGCAGTTCCTCTGTAATTGTAATCCCTCTGATCAGGCTCTCTGTAAACACCAGATAGTAAACCTAGCCTG
Source organism: Nannoperca obscura (assembly GCA_036024295.1). Taxonomy (NCBI): domain Eukaryota; kingdom Metazoa; phylum Chordata; class Actinopteri; order Centrarchiformes; family Percichthyidae; genus Nannoperca; species Nannoperca obscura. Next base: position 6,795 of record JAVQJL010101664.1, read on the forward strand.
GAGCTCGACTCAGCGATGGACACACACATGCACGCTGTTTTTCTTCTTTCCTCTCTTCCTTTCTATTTCACCTATACTTACCTGCATGCCAGTGCAAAGACACCAGGGTTTTTATTATAGATGCGTGCACATGCCTCCTGGTCTTTTGTGGAGCTCTTATATTTGAATTGTCCTTTAAATCTCAGGACGTAATGCTTGAAAAAACAAGTGGCCACTTACATCACTTGTATATTTGATTGGTCACAATCTGCAGGACTTAACATGGTGACCCCTTCAGCCATCCCAATTCACACAGATGGTGCCCCTTGTCCTATTTATGCTTATGACTGAGTACGATTCGTAAAACCCTCACTCAGGCACTCATTTTTAAATCCTTCAAGTGCATTGCCCACATAAAACGGATGGAATGAACTCTTTTCGCTGCATCGCTCTTAGATGTCAGTCAGACGGGTGGTGCCAGAAGCTTCTGCTGAGATACCCACCGTCCCTCCTGTTTCTCTCTCCTCTCATTCCCCCTCTCCCTTTCTCTTCCACCCCCCCCACCCCCCCCCACACACACACACCTCAATATTGCCAAAGCGTCAGGTAATAATGACATTAAAACAATAATAATCTCTCTCACTACTCACTCACTTTCTCTTTGGATGTGTAGCACTGAGTGGTGGGAGGATTTGTTAGCTAAACTTGCTTTGCCTGTGTAAGGCATTTATAAAAGATACACAGCTACATGTCTGCATGGTCCGACTGCATAATTCATGTCTTGGTGTAGAGCTAAATTCTACACTTCCCCCTCTCTCCCTGCTGTACTCCTCAACTGTGTAATGGGTTCTGTGTAGTCATAAAACGCGGGTAGCATCAACTAATGCCCGGCCTACCCCCTCCACACACACACACACACACACACACACACACACACACACACACACAACCTGCTACGGAGTCAGAACCAGAACTGCACTCAGCTCAGAATTGCAGCTCTTTGAAGCCATACTTTATTCATTATATTTCCCTTCTGTCCAAACATTTACTTGCTTTTAAGATTTTAACATTCTGCTTGTAACACACTATATGTGATAAATTAAAGGGACGTTGTGTTCTATATTTTGAGCATGCTCTAATCTCAGTAGTTTTTTAAAAGTTTTTTTATTGCACTTGCTTTTTTTCCACTGGTTATATTTGTAGTTGTTTTACAGTCATGCCTGCATGGAAGCAGCCGGTGACATAATCTTTAGGTATATCCTCAAAAATGTTTATAGAAGGCTACAGAATTCATCAGGAGCTATTCTCTCTGTGCCCTTTAAGAGGATTGTTTCATTTATTTGCATAATCGACATATTCACATAATCAATTAACATCTAGAGCTATTAGCTGAAGCCAGAAATAAGTAAAGAAGTGAGATTCGTGCCTGTAAGTTGGTGGTGGAGACTAGCATTCTCATGTGTTTGGACAGCGTTTGCTGCAGTGAATTAGAGTTAAGTTGGGGAGAATGCCACTTGGGATAAGACCAGTGCAGTCTACATGTCTCACGGGGGGCACATGGGGAGAGGCAGGTTAAACACACACACACACACACACACACACACACACACACACACACTACCCAGAGATTGCTACACACAAACTGTACACAGACAGATGGAAATTCATGTCATGTTCACGCTCATGCACACAAGCTTAAAAAATGTGTCCTTTGACCTGAAGGGCTCAACCTGTAGACATTATGATTTGCATCTGTACGTCTAGGCCAGCAGGACACCCAAGTGTTCAGTTTTAGTCAGTCGATTTCAAGCTACAGGTCATTGTAAAATCTACATGGTGGCTTCTGTATATATAAATCTAAAAACACACGTCCACGCACAATCTCCAGATGCCCTGAGGACTCCCCAGACAAGCACACACACACACACACACACACACACACACACACACATTTGTGTGAGTCTGTTCTGAAAAACATGAAAAGCGAGATGACCAGAGACCATGACCTCACCATAAACAGCAGGGCAGATATTGCAGTCATTGCTGCCGTGCTGTGACGTGGACGTTACGTGCTTCATCTCTGGTTTGATTTCTTCAAAGTGACAGAGCTCAGAGTTGTTTTCACGGCACTGGCAGACCATCTTCAGAGACTGCGTAGTATTTGGAACATAGTGTGTCTGGATCTGTGTCTAACTCTATAGATCTACCACACACACACAAACCATAAAGAGACTTAAAGTTATCCTGCTACAGTCGAATGTCTTGCAGCAAACCAACAGAAAAGAGAGGTGCTTTGTGTGTTGCTGTGCAGAGCTGTGGTGGCTGACATGGCCTGCACTCTATATCCCTGTCTCTCCTGATGCAACCCCACTGCTAAGCACAAAATCTCCCGTTGGGCAACTGTTTAGCATGAGGACTATTCTGGCATTACTATCACTGATGACTGCTACCATCACCACCCTTCATTGTCCCTATTAACCCGCTTTCTTCTGGTTTCCCATTCGAGTATGTATGTGTGTGTGTGTGTTTAGGAGAGTGTGCTGAGCACATGATAGGTTAACAGCTGGGATGACTTGGCTGGTGTAGTAGGAAATATTCAGGCTGGGAAACAGGTGCGAGAGAACAGGATCCGTCTGTGTCAGACCCCAAGACTTGGAAGCATGTTTTCAATTCATATTTTAAATAGTGGTCTACAATGACGATGATGCATTCATTGTACTCTGGTTTGTTTTATAAGACAGGAAAGAAATTCTATTAAAACATTTAACCTGTGTTAGATTTCTAACTTGGCAACTGCTGCAGAAAGTGTCATTCTATTAATCTGCAAGAAAAAAAATCACTGCATAATCTCTATTTTTAGTTTAGCCAAACTTTCCAAAGTACAGCATGGATCTATTTATATAGCTTTCTGGGTCAGATTAACTGCATTTCTGGGCTGTTTTCAAGTCTCTTCTTGAAATCAGCCAATTTTCCATGTTACAGTAAATGTAATTTTTTGAAAGGCACAAAGGATTAGCATTTTTATTAATAAAAGAGGTTTGCAATATATGGGTATGGGTAGTGCAATTTAAAACAGAATTAGTGAAAACCATTAAATTACATATTTGTGAGGATGGGACAAGAAAAAGTCTGTCTCATTGGTTAGCTTTCCTGTCTCTTTAGTTCATAAGAACCACTGTCTGCAACAACGACTATTGTTCTGGAATAACCTTATTTGTTCCAGTTCAGCTCATCTCAGAGCCGAGACTGTAACACAGAACTTTGTCCTCTCCTTTTTTTTATTTTTATAAAAAGTCTCTTGCTGTGGTTCCCATCACAAAACATAACAAATGCCTGGATGTTATCCCAACTTGACACAAGAAAAACAACTAAGGGATGTGTGTGTGTGTGTGTGTGTGTGTGTGTCTGTGTGGATTCTGTCCCTCTTAAAATGCATCATCAGGAAACTGAGCCATCAAACACTAATCCCATATTTTTGATGATTCAGATAGCGTTGGCGTTAGCTGTTCCTAAATCTCCTCTCTCTGAATGCCTGGATTTGAATCTTTTATGTAATCCTGCATTAAGGCCAAGCTAGTTGGGACTCTTTGAGTCAATTGGAATTGACAGTGCGTTCGTCACTTGTTAATATAGCTGAAGAGTTAGTCATTAAACCAGCATAATCCTTTTCTTTGATAGTGCATTTTTTATTTTATTCACTTATGCAGTAATGTAAGGAGCTCTTGTTCTCATTTTTATGTCGGCCAGTCTTTTTTGTTCCTGTCTACTGCTTTGACAAATTTGGCCTGACTTTGTTTACCCTCTATGTCAGTGAGACGCAGACAGGTATAATTTAATAGATAAAGTAATTAATATTTTGTCACAACAAATCTTTTTACAAAAACAGATGATGAAATTTGGAGAACATTTATACAAAAGCATACTTACCGATACATACCGATCCAAACAAACACATAGTCCTATAAAACGCACAGAAAATGTAATAAGTTCCAGTAATAAGTGCAATAAGTGTACAATAAGTTTACAGTTTCCACAAGGCTTAAAGCAAAATTTGCTATTTGTAGAAAGTTGCAGACGAATTCTAACGTATTTAGTAATTAATTGAAGTGTAAAGGAACAACAATAGATAACACACAATAAAAAATATAAAAATATTAACAAATTTATCAAGAGGATGCTGTTACTAAACAATGCATCCCTTGTGTTATCATTTTGATCACAATCAAAATGATTAAAAATAATCATGAATCTTCATTTCACAGTGAAAGAATCTGAACTGTTGCAGAACAAATGTGATATAGCGGCAACATGATTGTGCTTATTGTCAACTTCAAATCCAACCTCTCATTTACCTCGTTCGAGCTGTTTCTCTGTAAAATGTTGATCTTTAATTAATGACAGAATTTTAGGACTCTGCTGCGTTTGCACTCCCTGTAATGTTCAGTAAAATCTCTGCTGTGCTGAGTGTTACATTCATGGCGTTTTAAGGTCACCCTCCTTTTCTCTGCTCCACCTCTTACTCCTGTTCTTTAAAACGGTGCACACGCTTCCACTCCTCCTCTTTCCTTTTCCACCCCCTCTCCCTCTGCTACCTTCCCTCCTCTAACAAACAGGAAAGGCTGTAAATGTGCATTAATAAACTGCGAGAGTGTGTGGTTTCGGTGCCCATCTGGGATCTGATCTGGTTGGCAGAGGGCAGAGGAAGACGCTGCCCTTCATATCTGCTCTGCCAGGGACTGTGTTCTTGGCAGAGACGCTTGGATCAAGGAGGTTTTTTTTTTTTGGTAAAGTAATTAATAAAGAGGCTTGTCACAACTTGTGAAAGCTTAGTGGCGATATGATCATTTGGTGCTCACTACCATTACATGACTGCTCAAAACTTTGGATAGAATTTAGTGATTTAATGTTCGGATCTGATGTATCTTCTGCATTTTTATTGTTCTTTACTTCATTTTGATTTGAGTGTTTTGTAAATCACACTGAGATCTGGAAGCAGAAGATGTTGAGAGAGAGAGAGAGAGAGAGAGAGAGAGAGAGAGAGAGAGAGAGAGGGAGGGATGATGTCATAGGTTTAAAAAAAAGGCAGATCATTAAAGTTTTCAATGACACAGAGCCAGGACCTGTCGACCCCACATTACCTTATAGCGATTGATGGAAGTGGAATGGGCCTGTGCACTTAGCCAGCCATGCATTGAGACCTCAGTAAGTGAACTGAGGGCTGAGACAGAACAGAAGGTTGGGGACGGTCACAGGCCCTGATAAATAGACAGCAGAACGCAAGTACACCGTCCCCATTATGTAATGTTGTTTATTCTGACGAGAACAAAGTACTCATTTAATGTAGCATTCGGCACGTTAAAATAATTGATTTGACAGATAAATAACCAAATGTTGATGTTAGTCCACAGCTTATAAATGATCAACAGACTGCTTTCTGATCAGGTCTCTGCGTTTTGATTGAAGATTTATATCTGATATGTTGCAGTTGTGCTGGGTTTCATGATTCAGCAGCTCAGACTCTCCGTCTCTCTAGCTCTGAGCTGCAGGTCGCACTCTGAGATTGCCTCTTGCGTAACTCGCTAGATGACGAACATTTTCTGTTGTTTTATTTTGTGTGTGTTGAGCATTTATGGCCACTCCTACCACTGGGCCAGTGAAGGACACATTTGTGACTTTGGCAAACTTTATAAATTACTGCAGTGCTGTGGCTTTTAAGGAACGTGAAAAAGCCAAAAAGTCTGTTTTAAAATCCTTTAAAAGCTAAAAACAAGATGTATATTACATACACCCTAACATGCTTTTCAAAATTGATTATGATCATTTTATGACAATTTTTATACCCACTGTCACTGTTTTAGTAAATCTTTGCAAATTCAAGGCTGCAGTCAGCGTTGGATACCAGTTACTCATAATAAAATCCTAGTAGGTAATATTCAACGTAATATATTAGCCTAAGCATAGCACGTGTCTATGTATTTTTGTATACACAGTATGTACACACATGTGGGTCGGTCACGTTGCTTGTTTTGCACTGTTAACTGAACACACACTGTGAAGCACAACCGTGAGGTGAGCACTGGTGCGTTCAGTTCACTAGTTCATGGAAATTTTGTGGAGGAGGTAGTTGACATTGTGCTAATCATCTTATACATAAAAGAAGACAGACGTTTCCTATTAAAATCCTTGACTGGAGATGAACCAAACCTCATAAAACACAGCTAATAGCGAGATGGAAAGGCAACCCGTCCTTCCATCCTTGTAACTTTGACAGCAGGGACAGTGTCAACATGAAAAAAACACATAGAAGTCATACGTGACTTTGGAGTGGATTTGACATATGATATATCATAAGCTACTTACTGCTCAGGATATGTTGATCCTATTACACTTGAATCTCTTCCCGTCTTCGCGATCTCAAAGGCCTAATGATCAGCGGGCAGTAGTATATGCTTTACAATCCTATTGCTCTTGTCAGCTGTTAATTGCCGTGAAAGGGATCTTTAGCATTAATCTGCTTAGCAGGTGTTTGATCCCTGTCTGTTCACACAATATCCATGACACATTTAAATCCATGATAGGGATGGAGTTTTTGTGCATGCCAGTATTTTATTATCTAATTTGTGTGGCTGTGTGTGTACATACTCATTTGCTCTCTTGCAGGGGTTGGTGTCCTTTATCAGCAGGAAATACAATACATAGTCTTACACAATTTCTGTAAACTTTTTAAAGAAGAGCGAGACAACATTTAATACGCCTTCAGTAGCCAGGTGTGTTTCAAACCTCATGCAAGTTTGACTCTAATATGCCAGAAATTTGTTGTTGTTTGTCACTTTTTTTAAGCCCACATGTGTTGAACTGTATCTTTTGTCACTCTGCCATCCAGCATATTGAAGTAATACTAAAAACGTTTGAAAAACAGTGGGAATGTGTGTATGTGTATGGGTGTGTGAGAGAGTTTGGATCCAATTGTCCCATATTAATTTCTCTCAATTTGGCATATTTTCAAGCCATATATAAACATTCCAGAAATTTAAACATCTATTAAAAAACTATTGGGTGTCAAAACATTTTTTTTAAGATGATAATTTTAATATTAACAGTGTAGTCTACTATTCTGTAGAATTTTATTTAAAATTTCACACTATTTCTGTATCGCACCAACATTAATGTTTCTCAAAGTGGAAAAATGCTTCATGGCAGATTTTGATATGGTGCTTTGATTCGCAACTGGTTAGGATCCCACAATGGGGTCACAAGATAAACCTGAGGGGTTGTAAGATTATTGACCCGATAGTAAAGAAGAAAAAGAATTGCTCTGCTACAATTAGTTTTCTGACCTTTCTCCAATCTCTGCTTGTTATGTACCGTTTTTGACGTTTTTGCAATTATTCAGAGGAAACATATATTTTTTGTGGATATATTAAATCTGTGATAAGATGTTCAAAGTAGACACTGCTGCATTTTAACAGCTTACAGGCCAAAAGGGTTAGAACCCACTGAAATCACATCACTTTGTTCTGTTCTGAGCAGTGTTTTTGATCCCCTCTCAAAATTTCACAACTGAGAGTGGCTCTCTAGCCTTACTTCCTGAAAACATTGGAAGTCAATTGACATCCATTCCCTTTTGCATTACAAATATTATTAGAGGGAAGCTTTTTTTTATTTTTACCAGTGTGACATATTACATTTCTACCCCATCCACCCACCCACCACCACCACCTCACACAGACATATCACACACATCATATGTAGATGGTATACAACATATATCTCTGACTCATCAAGTGGGAGTCTCATGAATGGGTGCATGAACTACTAACCCTGAGGTTAAGGAATCTGTCAGAACGAGGTAAAATGGGTTCTTTGCGAGGCCACTCTTTGATGCTGGATCAATACTTTTTCATACTGTATGAGCACTGTATGTGTCTATCATTGGCCCTTTGCCAACACTTTCATCCCATTTATCTCTGCAGACCTGCAGTATTGGCAGGCAATAGTGTTACGCTTGTTTTCCCCTACCTGCTCATTCGCCTCTTCTGCAAGCACACCGCACAGATACAACAAGCCAACCAAACCTCTGAGGATGGGGCTTATACTGTACTTTATGTGACAGTCTGTCAGAGTAGACTGCTATGCTGGCTCTACTCAATATGGCTCTGTGCTTCATGCCCAAAATTTCCCCTCATCATACAGCCTGCAGGTGCCTCAAAGGTCAACTCCATACTTCTGAATACATCACAGGTTCTGAAAAAATACATGAAATCTGACTATAGGCTTAGCTTTAGTCATGACTGAATTTAGTTACAAGTCCTTTGCAATTATGTCTTAGTTCAGCGGACCTCCACTTGTGTGTGTGGTTCATAGTCTCATGATGGACATTGGGTGGGAGATGAGAGAACAATGAAACCATTCTGCAGGGCTTTTGTCAAGATGAATGGATAGAATAAGATGAGAAACTACCCTCTGAGGTAGATTCACAGCTTCTTTACATACTGTCTATTGGCATAAATAAATTGCTTGTGTGCAGAGAGCATGACTACAACCATGACCGTATTTTATTGCATTTAGTAATTGCCAGCATTAATGGACATTGTTTCCATGTGCTCTTTTATGCAATATGCCTTCCTTAAACTAATGGAATATAAGTAATACATTACTAATGAAGCATCAACGAATTGATTTAAACACGACTGCTATTTTATATTTTGTTAAACTTTAATGGCATGGCACTACGTTATACAGCGTCATACAGCTAAACAGATGTATATAAAGATAACAATGTGGATATACTAAAGCCTTAACTAAGATGTGGTCATAGATACAGTGTAAGTAGTTAATAACAAAAAGGCAAAGTAACGAAGAACAAAGAACAAGGAAGAGAGAGAGAAAGAGAGAGACAGACAAACAATGAGCTCAGAGGGATGAAAGAACAAATAAAAATGCAAGCTCATTCTGCATAAAAAAAAAAAAAACACAATTTCAACTCAACTTACTTTCTCAGCTGCCTACAAGGTGACTTACAACCAAAATAAAACTATTCTTTCTTGAGATGGAGCCACATTGAACCAAAGGCATCCCAGAAGACAATGTGCTAGATTCTGCTCCTTGTAAAACCACATTGAGGCCAGGCTATTTTCGAAACAAAAACCTCAGGATACAGACCTGTTTCTGTGCTTAATTCTGAATCTAATTTAGTGAGTATGCGATTCGTCAAAATCATGATGAATGTCTTCCACCTTCTTAATGGATGTGAGCCATGACTTGAGGAAATTGTGCAGATTGCACCTCATATATGGAAGTGCAGTTCATTTTTTCTGGACCTAACAGCGCTTCAGTTGATTACACACGTCCTTGAACCCCATTTGAACATGAGGCAGGTGGCATTTGTGAACCTGGGTGTCACTGGTGATGCTTTGTCACTTTAAGCCTGCTCTTCCATCCTATAGACTCATTCCACACTTGAACATAAACACTGCACAGATGGTACATAAATGGCAACAGTGTTGTAGATGCCCTGTCATTCACAAGGGGCCTTAAATAGATGAGCAACTAACCGAAGCAAGACACATCTCACCCCACCTCCTTCTATTTGCACCAATGTCTCCTTACTATGAGATTTATTCCTGTCAGAGGGGCAAGGACATCCATTGAAGTCTGCTGAAGGTCCACTGTGGCAACACTTGTGCCTGTAGATCACTGACTATCATGAACCTGGGTGACAGCTCACTCTGAGTGGCTGGTCCCAGGCCCTGCTGTATCATTCATCACGCATCCTTCAATCCCAATATGCGCTCTTCATCAAGGCTGGGGCAAGGATGACGGAGACAGGCTGTAAAAGATGGTGGGGGGGGGGGGGGGGGGGGGGGGGGGGGGGGGGGGGGGGGGGGGGGGGGGGGGGGGGGGGGGGGGGGGGGGGGGGGGGGGGGGGGGGGGGGGGGGG
>JAVQJL010101666.1:0-52593 GCA_036024295.1 Nannoperca obscura
GTCTTGACTCTATTTTCTATTCATTTCACAACGTATGGTGGTGAATAAGTGTGACTTTTCATGGAAAACACAAAATTGTTTGGGTGACCCCAAACTTTTGAACGGTAGTGTACATCAGAATAAACATGTAATTATAGCTGCATAAACATATTTTTCATTGTGTGTTTTTGTGCTAAGCCTTTCCTCCAACTGCCTTTATGAATATTCTGTTTGCTGTCTAACTCACTCTGTCTTCTCTGTGTCTCCTCTGCAGTGTTTATCATGGCTGCTGGACTGCTGGTCTACCCCTTTGGCCTAAACTCCTCACTGGTCAGGTCCTTTTGTGGGGACTCTGACATCTACTACGCTGGCGAGTGCCAGATCGGCTGGGGCTACATGCTGGCTATTGTCGGAGTCATGCTCACCGTCTTCTTGCCCTTTTTTGCCAAATATGCACCGAAGGAGCAGCTGTCCCCCACCCCTTTGCCCACGCTGTTATAGTGCATTGATACATCTTGTTTTTTCCCTCCTGACCACTCTTTCTAACCTGGGCTTGATGTCATGGAGAGACACCTGCATCCCATTTTTTAAAGGCGATGCTGTTTGGGAATCCCCACTCAGTGATAACTGAAGCAGAGACTTAATAACAAACACTGTCTTCCTGCATCTGTTATGTAATTAATTCAAATTCAGTTCATTTAAATGTTTTATGTTACAATAATACTCTGTACTTATACTTTTATCCCTCAAATCTATCATGAGTTTTCTGCAGTTTTACTCATCTATCAGTTCTGATGATAATGCCATTTAGAAAATGGAGTAATGAATGGACTGATAAACTAATTTCACACGACTGAAGGAAATTACCACAAACATAACTAGTATTTGCTGAAAATGTGTTTTTTTTTGGTTTTATGTGGGTATCAAGTCAACATGTATAACATTCCAAAACAGACTGGAAGTTGGCTGCATAAAGAGAGCGGAAGCATGAGATTGTGTGGCAGTGTCACCCGTCCAATCAAATAATGTTCCAATAAGAGGTTTTGAAGAACATTCGACTCAGTGAGAGAGCCCCATTGAACGCTCTCAACTCTTAAGAAGTTGCATCTAGTGGTGTTGTTTCTGTTGTTTAGACTGTACATATGGTCTGGATTAAACAGAGCTGATGTTTGAGGTTTCAAAATACCACACTGAAAAGAGAACTCTTGACACTGAAGGATTTTTGTTCCCCAGACCTTTTCTGCCTTACAGTCTTGTGACCAGGCAGTGAACCAGAGGGAGTCAAGAAGACGTTTTAGCTTTCAAAGACAGTGCGTTCAGCAACTGTCACAAAGAAAAGGACAATAGATACAGCATCAGACCTGCCGAGAGGACAAATGGAAATTTCTTCTCATGTCAAGAAAGTAAATCATAATAATACGTAGTGGTTTCAGAGCTGTGTTAAAAATGTTATGTTGGGATACTGCATCCTTTTGTTAACCTTTTCCCCAAAACTGTTTGTGTAATGTAACTTGCTTGTTAAACATACAATGAAACACACAATACTAAACACTCTAATTCAGGAAAAAAATAATTGCAAAAGGCAGGGAGATGTAGGAATTTGTCAAAAATGCACGATAAGATGGGCTTTGTTAATGGTAGAACAATTGATCTAGATTTTAAATGTGATCTGACCAACTTGTGCCTTTTAACATAACCAAGACAAGTGTTTAATACAATTATCAGGTTGTCATCTTTTCTGCTGAAAACTGTGGATCCTGTTGTGTGATGTGTTTTTTTTTTCTATTATATTTTTTCCTCTCAGAGGTAAAGGGTTTCTACTGTACTTGGTACAGCATGATCTCATTAACTCCAGAAAATGTTTCAAAAAAATTAAAGAGATGATGTCTTCTAATCCTTGGAGGTAATGGCAGAGAGAAGGGGAAAAAACAAAAGCAGTGTACTTGTGTTCAATTATGCCCTGAGACATTTTTTCCAATTATCTAGAAGAGGTAACTTGAATTGTTACATTAAAAGGTTGTGACATGCAGCTAACAGATTAATTCCTGGCATCCTTGTCTTATGTGATTTAGAAATTGAGTGGTGGAGGAGGGAGCTGTACAAATTGAACTTCGCCTTTGGTTATCTGTGCTGAGCTGACACATTATTCACATTATGTGTAAAACGTGGATTAAAATAATTAGCTCCTCAAATAAGCTAATGTGTTGCTCTGTTTTCGTTCCTCAGCCCACGTCTCCTTTTAACGCGCTGGCACCATTCCTGTCATGTTCCAAGGACAAAATGTCTACTTCTCCACTTACTGTCCCTGTACACTGCCAATTTCATCAAGCTGGACTCCCTTTCCTAGTGGCTGTTTATGTGCTTATTAGTGTTAAATAATGGGTTGGAATTTGCTACTGGGTTAATCTTTAAATATTTCCCAAATTTGGGTTCCCATAATGACATGTTCTGACATTAAGAACATGACTGTGATTATGATGCCTGATTTGGAAGGTCAGGAGAGAAATGTTGGTATTGTATTGGACCTCATACTGTGCTTGACTGTGGGAATGAGTAGCGTGACAGCACTGGACTTGTTCCCAAATGTGTTGAACCATTGTGTGTAAAGTCTCAGCACTGGTGAAAATGTTTTTGATAGAGTAGACTTATTGTTTTTTCCATTGTGATGTTTGACTGTAAATAAACTAACTGTACTTGACATCACATTATTCTTAACTGCCCCATTTTTCAAAGATATATTTTGAGATATTACCTCATTGTGTTTGCTTTACCTGAATTAACCTCTAAACAATGTTTGCTGTTCTGTGAATTTTATTTGTAATAAAAACATTTCAGAACTTACAAAAAGAGAGGCTTTACTTTCCATTAAATGAAACAACTCTTTATATATTTGTTTCACAAATAAATACAAAAACTTCTACGTCAGAACATGCAAGTAAATTCAACTGTTAAAGCTCAGTACTAGAGCATTTTGTTTGCATAAAACAAACTAATGGCAACAGCGCCCTTTACAGATCAAACACTTTAACAGTCTTAAACAGGGACTTCTACAAAATAACAAAAGTTATCTATTACTATATAGCACTAAGCTTGGCTCTGATCAAATACTGGTATACTCTCCTCCTATCAGTGTTGTATAAAACACCTGGTCGCGCTCAGACTTCGCTGAGTGATTTGATTAGAGCCCTCATTTCTGCATCGCAGACTTTGACAGCCTCCTGAGCGTTCCTCAGCTCTGAGGGCAGGCCAGGTCTGACGGACACACACATCAGGACATCTCTACTGCGGTCATAGTTTCCCACACAGCGATGAACTTGACCGCGGATGAGTCGGGGCAGTTCCTTCTCCTGTTGGACAAGAAATGAAGATTAAGTAAAGTCACATTCCACTGCTATTTTACGTTTAGTCAATTCTTTGAATATTTCCAAAAAGCCAGTGTCGGGCTGCCACCCCCTAAAAAGGGCAGATAATGTTGTTTGGCACTGGAAAACTTTAAAGCAGGTGAGTCAACAAGCAGGTCAACAGGCAGGAGTAAGTGCAAAGGGTGGCAAAAAGATTCTCTACTCCAGTGAACGGGAACCTCACTGGAACCTACTGAAGCACCTGCTCAGGTCAGTACAGGGTGAGGTAAACAGAGATCAAGCATCACAAATCATACAAAATAACAAACAAAACATTGGAGAAGGATTCTTCCGTTACTGATAGCACAAATGTACTTACAGGAGCACATAGATATGGATGAGCTCACCAGATTTAACATCATTCACTGCAGAATGATTTTGCCTATCCTCCTACATCTAAACACTGTACAACTATGTTAATGTTGGAGAACAGGAGGAGAAACTCCCCAAAAACCCTTTAATAAGAAACAAAACATGGCTAACACCAAGTCGGTTTTAATAAAAAGCCATTATTTTATCTGACAAGTTAATGTGAGCCAATTGACTTTGATATCTGATAAACACATTCATTCAATTTACTTTTTAAGAGGACGTTTTTTCCCCAACTCACATTTTCATAGAAGACACACTGTACAACCTCTTTCCCATCTCTCATGAGGAAGGTCTTGGCTCCATGGCGACCCAGTGTGACCGCAGAGTCTAGAGTAGCTGAGAGAAGAGCACACCCTGTCAGGTTGCTGTGTTTAAAAATACTTAACAGTACACAACAGAGACAACAGCAACTCCTAATCAACTGACCAAATATCTCAAATAAGTATGGAACTTTGTCTTTAAACTGGCTCCAGTGTCTCATGCCATCGACAACTGCAGTCAGGATTCTCAGTGAGTTCTCAATGGCTGGCTTCATTGGAAATGTTTCCTGCTGAGGACAAATACAAATGATTCACTGGTCACCAACAATATCAAGAATCATTGATGGTAAGTGTTGTGAAATCTTTGTATGTTATTAAATATTTTCCATGTATTTTTTTTACCTGTGTTTGAGTTTTCCGTACAGTCTGAGGTTGATTCGTGCCCTTGTTTCCCTCAAGGAGGGGTCTCTGTGGCCCAAAGCTGTTAGTAAACTTCCAGGAGTTGTTTTGTGGCTGCGCTGCACGAGGAGAGGGCCTGCTGGGTGGTGGGACAGGAGCAGTCAGAGGTCTGGACTGCTGGGAATACTGACGTGTGGGATTGGGCGATCTGTAAGATGACTGCTGACTCATCTGAGTAAACCCAGTGTGGGGTGTTGGCTTGCTTTGTGCAGTTTCACCGATGCAGGGGGCTGGATATTCACTCTGTCGAGAGTTAACACGGGGGCTGGGATCCTGTCGCCTCACTGGGTCGCTGGGTGGTCCCATCTTAGAGCTGAAAATTAAAATAAATAAACCTATTTTTATATATTGTAATCTAATATCAAAGCTCAGCAGCACACACACTAAATACCAGTCACATGTCACACTGACTTTTTAACTCCTTTGGTTGACGTTTTTTATATTATCTGTGATAACCAAATACACTCTCTCTGGTCCTGAGCAAATCATCTGAAATTTTCATAATCAATTATGACAAATGGGCCAAAGCACTGACAATAATACTACTGGTCAGGAAGTCAATGAAACATACTTTGTGCCTCCAACATTGTATGGATGTGGTATAGGTGCATAGGTTCTCATTGCAGGGGCAGGTCCAGGAGCAGGTCTGCAATACTGCTGGGGTGGAGTGGATTGAGAGTAGATGCCCGGTGTCTTCCACTGGCTTTGTGGAGCACCAGAGGATGGACCTGGGGCCTGGTAATATCCATAGGTACCTGAGGAATGATACATTCTCAGCAGCTTATAGCATCTTTAAGCATCTTACAGCAGCCTCCATTATCCGCAGCTGTGAATGGTCTCAATTAATTTCAATTAATAGGGTAGTATAATAGTCTCAATTGTGTGATTCGGCAGGAATGGGGATATTAAACATTTTCAAAATGTATTTAGATGCCCTGTATAATTCACACTGTTGTTATTTAAAGTGCATTTATATTGTTCTTTGGGTGTACTGCCACCTTGTGACTGAAATACGGTAAAAGCTAGAAGAGCCTAACTGAAGGCTTCACCTGACGGGCTTTGAGGGGAAGCTGAGCTGGTGCTTGTCATGTATTCACTGTGGGAGAAGAATTCATTCTCAGAGGGAGCAGATGTCAAAGGAACTCTGTTTCTTCTCTTCTGGTTAAAGAGTGGCACAGGCAGGCAGCCTGGTGGAGGCAGCAGAGGAAACATGTCAGGCTGCTCAGTACATTAGGACAGACAAAAAGTACTCCTTGATGGTTCTATAAATGTACTAACACGATACTGAATCTACTATGTACTTTTTCTTTGCATATGGTATCACACCAACAACAAAAAAACGAATTGGAACCACTATTTTATGATAATTTAAATATTATCAGACAAATCTAATTGTACTTAAATATTTAAATTGTATATAAAAAATACACTATCAGTGCAGCCCATTTAGTTTAATTTATCAGAAGACACTAATCGCCACAGAACCTCGCAGAAATCAAAGCAACCTTTTCATATGAGGAAATTATATACTAGTGTGCGGATTGTGAAATAATTGACTTTTTACAAACCTGCGGTTGGCCTGGCTGGCTGGTTTTCCTGTCTCCTCATTGTGGTTGCTTAGAAAACGCTCATTCAGCTATCAGTGATATTAGCTCCTTGAAGAGATGCACCAAATAAAAAATGGAAGAGGCCTTGTAACTGATCAGTGTTGGTCACTCACTTGGTTCTAAAAGTGAAAAAGTGGTAGGTGAACTCAGATGGAAAGACTTGACAAGTTACGCCATATTGCTTTGGTGCTTTGTTAGTTTAGCAACAAGTGTACTGTTAGCTAGACATTAGGTAAATTATCGTTAGTTAGCTAAAAAGCTAACGTTGCCTATTTAGACAGCTCATCTAGCTAAATACCATTACAGCTGTAAAGTTAATATACAGCCACCAGTTGTAACGGTTTTTGCTTTTACTAACCCAAATAGTTTTCAATGAACATTGTGCATTAAACAATTACAAACTATGTTTTGTTGGCGAAAATTAACAAAACTTACAACAACATACGACGAAATATATTTTCCAGTTCAGCACCTTGGAAAGTGACACGCGCCAAAACCCACTGGTGACGGAAGTTGCCTTCGCGTTCCTCCAGCAGGCTCGGAGGTCCTGCTTACAACTCAAAGCGGATACAATTACTTTTAGTCGAAAATAATAACAGTATTTTTGAGTCATTTGTGGTGCATTTTAGAATGAGGGGGAAAAGATAATAGGCACTTGTCTCATATTGTATGCATCACCTCCACCATTTGTTGACATTATTTCAATGTTCGTTTATTCCTACAACTCACACCTCCAAACATTTTTACCACTTTTTAGATTGCAAGCAGGTTATATCTGACCATCATCGCCCTTTATGAAAAAACATATACCCTACATAAAACAAGGATATTTTATCTAACATAATTATAGGACCTGAATCCTGTTTTTCAATGCAGTGATGGATGGTTTGTGTTAGTGTCAGTCTCTCTCACTCATCCTTGATAGGATGATCCCAGCCACAGGAAAACACATAATCCATCTGCACCTAAATCCAAGAATTGGAGTGTACTAAATCTGTAAGGAGACACATGTCATGAGCTTCATCTCATTTGATACAGCCGAGATATGGCTGCAATGCTCTGCTCATGTGGACCTCACTTGACTCTTTGTGGTATTTCAGGGGATGCACTTAGGTAAATAGATATGGGGGCATCTTGTTGGAGAGTTTATAAGGAAAGACAAGGGGAAATGCTACCAGCTCTGCCCTTCATTTTGCAGAGCCTGAGGCTAATTTCAGCCTCAGCTGGTCCTTGTGACATCCTTGTTGAGAGTCAGAAGTCAAGAAGAGTCTTGACACACATTATGTTTCCTCTGTCTGTAAATCAATGGCAAAAGCTGCATGAATACTTTTTTTTCAGGATTGCCTCCATTACATCCTTTGCCCTTGAGTAACTACTGTATGTATCAGCTATCAGTTTGTGTAGTTGGTGGTAGTTGATGAGACTTTATTCCAGGTGAGATCATGCTATTATAATAAAATTGTTCAGGTGCGCAACATCCTGCAGTTAGAAGGAGTTGGGTAGTGCCACACTTCAGAAACTGGTGGAAGGCCGACATCTGGCCCCCTATACTGTAAATGTTTAGATCTTCATTAAATCAAACATTTATTATCATCCAAAGTATAGTGTGTTTGTTCACACATAATCTGATGTGACTTTGGCTTAATAATGCTTTTATTTCTACTTTGGACTAGGACAATGAGAGAGGTAGATTTAACACCTGAGACCACTGGCATTTATGGGACTAAAAAATCAATTGAATTTAAAAAATGGGCATCTATTTATGGCATGATATCAAGTTCTCATAAAAGCCCATACACTTTACATTGTATAGATTTTACTCATTAATGTATTAGGAGATCATATGTGCTTGGTACTAACAGTGATTGATAACAATGATTGACTTTAAAGACCATAATTCTCAAATTAAGCATGAAAGACTTAATGGCTGACCTAAATATGATATTTTTCTAGGCTTTCAGACTTGACCTCTCACTTCCACCCTTGATCCCTAACTACCTCATCTGTCTCCAACGTATTATAAATCATCCAACCCCCAGTTTGTGTTGATTGGAGAGCGTGTAACAGATCTTGTGTAACACACCCGTGGGTTTTTCCATCATTTTCTGGAAGTTTCAGTTAGTGTGTTATATATTGTCCCTCAGAATACCCGCACGGGCGGAACGCACATTTCAATGTTGATTACGGATTTTCTACATCCTAAACTGGCAACCTGCACGTTGTTCAGGGGGAGGCGCTAGTCCGCAGTAGTTTCTGGAAGGTACCTCATGCTTGCACCATGGAAAAAGTGAGTGTCTTGCAACTGTCTTCATTAGTATTTTCAAATCTACATATTTAAGAAATATCGATGCATTTCTCTGAGTTACATACATTGTGAGTCTCTTTACAATACAAATTTGGAGGATAGTGTTGTTAGCCACCTTTTTATACTGGGACTTCACTGTTTGCTAATATCAGATACCTAGCGAGCTTGTTAGCTTAGCTTCAGCCCGGTAGTGATATGTTGTAGCTATTTGGCCGATGTTGTCTGATTGGCTTCATAATGTTACCCAACGTATATTTTGGCAACGTTAGTCTTCAATGTAACATAGCTAAAGTGAATTGCAAAATGTGCAAACGTAGCTAGGTTGATTGTTTGTTCATTTGTGTACAGATGTGGCTAATTTGTGATGGCTCACGACATGGTTAGCTAACGTTAATTGTTAAGCTAACATAACATGACACAAAGTTGTCACAGCTCTCATTGGACATATCACTCTAAGGTTTTCCTGCCACAACAGCACGTGTCCGTGGCTTGATATAACAAAGCAGTTCGCTAAACTCTAGCAAATCACCGGAAAGATACCCCTAACTAACTCCCGAGTTAGCAAATCACCGTTTAACAGCTAACGCTAACATTTGCTCACAGCGTGAACGCTGTCATTGGGGAGGTGACGGGCAAATGAAAGCCATAATTTAGCCGTAACGATACATTTTTTTGTTAATCTTTTGTCAGAAGACCGACTACTTAAACTGCGGCAACCCGTCTGTAGCACATGCTGCAGGAGTATTTTTGGATCCGCTTCAGCGTTGTCCTCAGCAGCCTGCACTCAGACCGGAGGACCATTCTAGATGCACACGGCGCCGCTGTCATGGCTACAGCCGCATTTTGTAGTCAACTGCCGTGGCCTCTCGAATGTTCTGCAGTTGGGTAGTTCATGTGCTTGGGGCGATTCGTTCATTTTGAAACCTGCCTCTATTTTTTAAAATAAATATTGTTATAATGCCTGAGCTAGTCAGTTATAATTTATCTGGCAACGCCACCAAATGTTACTGTCACAAAGAGGGGACGGCATGGTCATAATTGTACTGATTCTTGAGGAATTCTATATTTTTACTTGGTTGGTATTTACTGAATAATTAGTAGCTCTATTAATTTATGATTGTGTGCATTCTTAGTGACTGAATGGGTTGTTCTGGGATTTCCAGATGCACCAACGACCATACTTAAAAGAAATTATAACAATAACCAGACCTCACCGAGATAAACGTTTGTGTCCATTCTTTGCTTATATGTAGAGCAACTACATATTATCTTGTGTATTCTCATATTACAGTACAGCCGTAACCCAAGTAGGCAGCTGTTTATGTGGCTTAGGATCATATTATATAAAATTGTGACTAATTTATAATTTTTTCAGAGTTGCAACTGGTCAGATGATTAGGTAAACAATTGCAAAATACCCAAGATCTGTACTAGAAACATTAGGTACATCCCCCAGGATAATTGTTAATGTACTTTTATTGTTATTGCATAATCATCAAATGAAGCCAGAAAGGATGGAGAGCCTCTCTTTTAGAACAGATTGGTGCTTACTTTGGCTCGGTGTGTACTTGATTCTGACGCATACTATGGATAACTTGTCAAACCACAACAGTCGAGCAATAAGTGATGCATCGGGTTTCTCGGAGTGTTGGAAAACAATCTGTATACTCACAAACTTTTTCGTTCTGTCCTGCCCTCTCTCATAGCATCATCAGTATGCTAACAGTGCTTCAGATAGCAGGCCTGTTAACCACGCTGACTTCTGTATGCAGTTGCTGGGAAAACTGTCTCTGTTTAAAATACCCCAAGCTACCAAATTGCTGTTTGGATCAGAACAAGACTTTTTCTGGAACTGACCAGAAGTGGGGGTCATCTTTGACAGATTCAAGCCTTCTTGTTGCGAGGCTATATGTTAACCACTGGGTCATCTTATTTTCATAATTTACTAAAATAGATTGCACCTGGAGGACTGTGAATGTGCATTAACAAAATAAAGACATTATCTCTCTGCATCAGTGCTGCACCTGTCTGACATGAACAGCTGAGTGGCTGTCAGTTTCTTTCTTCAGTTCTGCCAGTAGCAGCTGCAAAAAATGTGTTCTCTATAGTCGGCTCTATATTAGGGATTGTGTAAGAGTGATAAAGAAGTTAGAGCAGGCAGTGCTGTAGTAATGTGAATTTGTCTCTTGATGCTAACTTTGATTGTAACTTCCTGACTCATAGGTTTCAGTATTGAAAGACCAGGGCAACAAGGCACTGAGTGCTGGAAATATTGATGAAGCTGTACGCTGCTACACCGAAGCTGTGGCCCTTGACCCTTCAAACCATGTCCTGTTCAGTAACCGCTCAGCTGCCTACGCCAAGAAAGGCAACTATGAGAATGCTCTCCAGGATGCCTGTCAGACCATCAAGATAAAGCCTGACTGGGGCAAGGTGAGGTGTCACTTGTTCTGCGGTTATTCTGTTGTGTTACATGGTATGTAGGAATTAAAATTGAGAAGGCAATTTACAATCTTTCCACTCTGATCAACCAGGGCTACTCTCGCAAAGCTGCAGCATTGGAATTTCTTGGCCGATTGGAGGATGCTAAAGCAACTTACCACGAGGGACTCCGGCAAGAGCCAAATAATCAGCAGCTAAAGGAGGGCTTACAGAACATCGAGGCCCGGCTTGCAGGTAGCAACTGTTGAATTTGTGGCACAACGATGTGAAAATTATGTGACTCACTTTTCCCTCTTACCTGGGAAGAGGATCTAGAGATGGCTGCTGACAGGAGCACTAAAGTAAAATTAAATTGTAAGTGTTCAAGTGTCAAAGGAGAGTAGGCTGTCCACTTGGGTTTTGAGTGTTGTGATTCATTCAAACAGTGGACTCGCAGGAGGGGTTACAGAGGCGAAAAGCTCTGGGAAACTCAATCCTAGACCATTGCAAGATTTATGGGCAACCTGAGTGCTTTTTTGTTACCACATACATTACATTAATAAACATGTTTTTTTGCTTTATCAGAGAAATCAATGATGAACCCCTTCGCCATGCCCAACTTGTACCAGAAGCTGGAGGGCGATGCTCGGACCCGTGAGCTATTGTCAGATCCCAGCTACAGAGAACTGCTGGAGCAGCTCAGGAACAAACCATCGGAGCTTGGCACGTATGTGCATTTTCAATAATGTCCGGTGTCTTGTGGCAGGACTGAGAAACAAACAGCTTCTTTGGGTGGTTTGCGAATTGTACAAAAAGTCTGGAAAAGGATTAAGAAATGTTGCTCAGTGGCAGTACAGGATTACATAGTATTTGTAGGCTCACTGTTATTCCATATTTGTTTGGTATTGTGGAGCATCATCTACTAATATATGTATATTATATGTATAATACTGAAAAGGGGGCAAAATCTACAAAGTTCAAATAAATCAGATTTAAGTACATTTGGAAGGCCGATAGTAGCTCTGAATACTGTGGCATAAGAAGTGCATTAGTTTGCCCGACTGCTTTGCAGGAAGCTGCAGGATCCCAGAGTGATGACTACACTCTCTGTGCTGCTGGGACTGAACCTCTCAGAGATGGAAGAAGAAGAGGAGCCCACTCCTCCTCCTCCCCCCAAACCCAAAGAGACTCAGCCACCTCCTCCCAAAGAGGAAGACCTTCCTGAAAACAAGAGAAAGGTAAATGGCGTTATCATACTTTCCACACTTAATGACTTTTCAGCCATTTCACCTCTTCTGATTTGTTTTAAAATTCTGTTTCCATTTTTTTTTTAACAGGCTTTGAAGGAAAAAGAACACGGGAATGCTGCATATAAGAATAAGGACTTTGAAACAGCACTGAAACATTATGAAGAAGCAGTCAAACATGACCCCACCAACATGACCTACATATCTAATCAAGCAGGTACATATTCTCACATGTTGGAAAACAAATGGCAGCCTCACACATTTGAGCCAATCGACCCATAGACAGAATAAAACAGTTCTCAATTTCTCATATATACAATAATTCTGAAAATTAAAAAGAAAAAATCTTTGATGGAAAGAATCTCCTTTCCAGTCAGACTTTGAGATTGGTTGGAGTTTCTGCCACTGTCCTGACCACCACAACTAAATCCTAAGCTTGTAGTAAAAAAATGTTTACCAACACACTATTTAAATGCAGATTTTATCTCATTGATGTGGGGTTATAGGCTGTTTAGTGAACTTTGACCCAACAGTCCTGTGTTTCTTTTTTGACACCAAGTTGGCTCCTTTTAACCAGAATTTATAACTGACATGATTACAACTTTAAATGTATGCTGCAGTTGTTACACGTGTCCTTGTTTTTGTCATGCCTTCAGCTGTGTACTTCGAGAAGGGAGAGTTTGAGAAGTGCCGAGAACTGTGTGAGAAAGCCATTGATGTTGGCAGAGAGAACCGGGAAGACTACAGACAAATTGCAAAGTGAGTTCTGTAAAAAGGGTTTATCTTTTTTTTTCTTTTCGTCTTTACTTGAGTGAATCTGCCCACACTCTGCCCCTCAAGCTAGAAGGCAGGACTGGTATGTTGTGGGTCTTGCAGGACTCTGAATATGCAATTTCCCCATTGAGGGACTAATAAAGGTTTTTCTTATCTTTTATATTTACTCTAGTCTGGATGGGAAACAACACGCAGCTAGCAAGCATTTGACAAGAGAACTTGTGTTACAAGAACTATTGGGTGGCAGTGTCGTTCTATTATTTTCCACTACAAACTGTCCAGAGATGATGTAGTCATGTTGAATTAGGACACAAATGATCTGTTTACTTAACTTGAGAAAGGTGGTTTGCACCGTGTGTTTTTTAGTTGAGAAAACAGGAATGTTGTAAGATCATTGCATTCTGATGTAATGACATGTTTATCTTCACCTGTCTCCTTCTCTTTTTACAGGGCCTTGGCTCGGATTGGCAACTCATACTTCAAGCAAGACAAATACAAAGAAGCAGTTCAGTATTTCAACAAGAGTTTGACAGAGCATCGTACTCCTGACGTCTTGAAGAAGTGTCAGCAGGTGCAGTTTCAAGCCGATTTCTCGCTGAGTGGAGCCTTATGATTCCAACTCGGATCATCAGACTTAATTTATCAAGAATTTTAGAGGTTTAAGTTGCGTTTTTTTAAAGTTATCAGACCTGCATGTGGACACGAAGTGAAAACGTAACTTATACCTTGATACTGTAATTGATTCTGTAGGCAGAGAAGATATTGAAGGAGCAGGAGAAAATAGCCTACATCAATCCCGATTTAGCCCTGGAAGAGAAGAACAAGGGCAACGACGCCTTCCAGAAAGGTGCGTGCAATATTGTAGAGCTTGTTGGTTCATCGTTGTCATTCGATTTTGCTCATAAGAACTTGTATAAAGATGCATTTTTGTCCTTCCCACAGGAGACTACCCCGTAGCCATGAAACATTACAGTGAGGCCATCAAAAGAAACCCCAGTGATGCCAAACTCTTCAGTAACAGAGCTGCCTGCTACACAAAGCTGCTGGAGTTTCAACTTGCCCTGAAGGTACAGTGCAGCCTTACATCTGAGTCAGTTAATGAGATTGTAACCTGACAAAAAAAGTCTCTTAATTTTGTTGCTGTTAAAAATGACCTTGTGATAATTTTTTTTTTTTTTTTTTGGTCAGGACTGTGAAGAGTGCATCAGACTTGAGCCCACCTTCAGTGAGTAGAAAACTCTGTGTTTATTACTTTTAACATTTCACTTGAACAACTTTAATAAGGATGTTTTTATACTCTTAGCTGTTAGTTTCAGGACAAACCATTCTGACTTTACACCTAATTTAAACACGTCTGTCCACAGTAAAAGGCTACACACGTAAAGGAGCTGCCTTGGAGGCCATGAAAGATTTTTCCAAAGCCATGGATGCGTACCAGAAGGCTCTGGACCTCGACTCTTCCTCAAAGGTATTTTACAGGTTACTACACAGTTCAGAAACACTTTAGATAAATGACAAAAGCTTTTGGAAAAGAATAGAAATATGCAAATCTATTTACATGATATTACATTTTCCAGTAAGGCTTAACTGTTCCTGGTTTAGTACTTAATCCAGTTTACCGCTCTAAATAATGGGTCGTTGTCTCAATTCCATTTAATTTACTTAATACCAAAGTAATGTGAAAAGTAGTGCGACTCAATTGCTTTTTAAGTAATAGGTTCAATAATCTGTCAACTTTATGAAAACCGGTAACATGGTAGTAAATATGTACTGTACTGACCACCAAATCTATAAAACAAATCAACTTTGAAAAAGTAAGACATTTGGAAATATGCTGTGTTGATGTTGTATTAAATCTTATCCATGTTTTTTGTCTAAACATGAATTGGCTCTTTTTCACCATTTTCCATCTCCACATTCAGGAAGCCACAGAAGGCCTGCAGCGCTGTATGGTCAGCCAGGCCATGAGGAATGACAGTCCTGAAGATGTGAAGAAAAGGGCCATGGCTGATCCTGAGGTGCAGCAGATTATGAGTGACCCAGCCATGCGCATGATCCTTGAGCAAATGCAGAAGGACCCTCAAGCACTTAGCGAGTATGTTTGCCCTCTGTCTTTTTCTGTCTCTCTGCATGAAGAATGTAATGATTATTAATCATTTCTTCTGTTTGATCCTCAGCCACTTAAAGAATCCAGTTATTGCTCAGAAGATTCAGAAACTCATTGATGTCGGACTGATAGCCATTCGTTGATAAGAACCAAGATCCACATGTGTGAAGAAACTCCCAAGACAACAGTGGAACAGCGTGCAAATCCCTCCAAAATATTACATCCTCTTTTCTTGCCTTCAAATTCAAAATTCTATTGTCCATAGTCTCATTGAGACTTTGTGTATGTTTTTTTCTTTCTTTAAAAAAAATCTGTTTCACAACTTTTACAGTGTATTTAAGAAAACAATTTGTATAACATCTGGAAAATTTCAGAACTCCAGAAAACTTAATCTGAAAAAACAGCAGTGTGTACAGATGCTTAAATACATCTTAAAGTAAACGGCACAATGTGGTGCACCACCATCACGCTCGGTGTGTAAAGAGGAAATCCACCCTAAAGCAGTTCCCATATTCCTAATGATTCATGGTTTAAAAACAAATTTAAGAATTTCTGCACTCAAAATCAGGATGTAATGTAAATCAAAGTGGAATTGTCAGCATTGGTCATTGTTCTTAACTCTCATGTGTCCTCTTTAAGGCTCAACTAAACAGGGTGCTTTCAAAGCTGAGGTGTCATGTCTGTTTTCCTCAGTTTCCTCTCTTTTGGTCATGCCCCACACCTCGTGTGGAAAGCTGAGCCTATCCTATCTACTGGCCACTTGTAAGCATGTTGGGTATTATTTTTGTATTTAACCAAAATATTTGAAATTAGTTTTTGTTTTTAGCCCCGCTGTCTCTGGCTTAATGGTTATTTGTGTACAGCTACTATCAGGAAAGCGTTGAGCATTTCCTTGATTGTAGTGCAGAGAGGATGGATCTAGACACATTGTAACTGGGACTGGAAGAATACTACTCAATGCCTTTTTAAGAGTCTAGGGATATTTTGTCATGATAAAAGATTTAAGATGGATCCCTAATGGTTAATTAAACAAGTTCATACAGCAATTAAAGCCTTTATGTTATTGTTTCTGTTTAAAATTTGGAGGTAAAACCCTTGTGCTCAAGTATCAGCAAGAGTCTGTAAAAGTCAAGAAATCTTTGGAAAATGCTCTGAGTAAGAACTTCATGAGTTGACCTGGCATAATAGTCATGATTTGGTGATCAGGTTTAATCTGTTCAGGCAACAGGAGGTGTGTCGAGGATTGGCGTCAAAGTAGATACTTTAGGCTGGCCTCACATTTTGGTTTCTTAAGCCTTAAACTAGAGGACTGCTGTACAAAATGTGACAACCTGCCTGATTTGAATATTTTAAGATAATGGGAATAATGTCATAGTTAAGGGTGGATTTACCTTTCTAAGCTAGCAACTGTTGGTTTAGTAGTGGGGGTCAGATTTCTCTCACTCCATGATGTATCTTTAATGTTTATTGGTTTGTCAGCGTACCGAAGCCCCAGTTCTACCTGTTACTACTTCCTAATGTGTAATTCAACCGGCAAGTACAGTCTATTGGTAAATTGTGCCAACCTCCCACAGCGATAGACTGCTCAGCTTCTGTTTTCAGAGAGGAAATACATTCATGTTTATATTGCTATTGACCATTATGCCACACGTGGCATCGGGTACCTCAATATTACTGCATTGTCATAATATCTATGGATTCCAAGAGGGACTCAAATATATTAGAAATGAACCATGACACATTTTTGTTTTCACATTTTAACAGCAGAATTGTTCTGTCTGGTATTCTCTATAACTCAGCAGAAATGGGAGTGTGGGCATTCTTACCATCAGTCCTGTTGTAATCATAAATTACATGCAACAAGCGTGATACTCATGATGTAAAGGAAACTGTTCCAAGAAGTGTAATGTACTAATGAAACTCAGTTGTACTGTGAAATATACAGTGGACCCACGATGTTGACAGTGACTCAATGCAGTAGTAGACCTACATTTTAAAGTAGAGTCTTAGTCACCTTACAGTACACACCAATAAAAAGTACAATGAGAGAGATTCTTCATACAAACTCATGTAAATATTTGTGTGTGAAATTTTATACACTTAGTATAAAATAACAGCTTCAACATACTGTTAAAAGATATTTATAGTTTGGCATCCACCCCCTCCAGAGTGTAGCCTAGGCTTGTCAGAGTTGAATTATGTGTTGTGTCACAAAGGTCTATAACAAAAAACAGTGCAAGACAAAGTGTACAGGCATATACAGTATATATGTCAGCTTTAATTTTTTAACAGTAATTCAAATGTGCCACTCTAGGCCACTGATGTAAATTCGCCCTAGATCCACAGTTTCTTAAGCCATTTGGACGTTCATGTTTAATTGTATATGTTGAAGAAATGTACACAATTAATATACAATTTATACCATATGCAAAAAATCTACAACGATTATTAAAACAGGAAAAACTGGACAGTTCTCTTGAGGTCTCAAGCAACGTCGCTCCGCCCACACCATGGGTTCACGTGACTGACCGTCGCCCAGGTTGTGTCGAAAGCATCCTGGTATTAGCAGTTAGCTAGCGACTGACAAATAATACAAAGTGAGGAGTAAATATTTTTATCATGGGTGAATTTTTGACGTAGCTCTAGTGGAGACAAAGAAGATAACGACCTACCCAAACGGGCATTTCCCAGCATGGTCAGATAGATGATATTTGAAGAGGCCAGTCAACACAGCTAACTTAACAGCGTTCGCTAACGTACAAACTTTGACGGGCAACAGAAGCAATTCGCTAGCTAGTTGCTAGTTTGCCAATTTACTATTACCATCCCAGCTAGCTAGGTAACATGTCTTGTTATTGTGGCAGTTATACTGACTAGCGTTGTTGGTGTTTAGGCGTTGACTAACAACGCGTTATTTTGATCAGTCGTTTATGTAAAACTAGCGTTAACGTTATTACTAAGTAACGTCAGCTAACTTATGAATATTGACTACTGTTAAGCAGCTAATGCTAACGTTAGCAACTTAAACTTCACTGTAACTAGCATACACAGTTACTATCAGTACTGATGGTCTTTCTCATAACTAAACTGAAATAAAGCGAATTACAGCTAGTAAACAGCTGTAATCTAAATAGATACACATCTGTTTTCTGTTTGATTTCGGCCAATCACATGAGATAAATAATGCGAAACACCAGGATGTCAAACGCACGGGGATTAACGTTAGAGCAACAGTATTGTCTAGAAAACACAGCTGTCCGGTCATTTCGATAATCCTTATTTTCTTTCAAATGCAGCGACAATAATTTATTGTAATTGCTGAGCGTGAAGTATAACATCTTTTAAATACTAAAACATTTAGCTACCCAGTTCGTCTTAAACAATCTGTAGAGGCTATAGTCGTCTTTTATTTTTAAAGTTATGTCTGGGCACGCATCCGATAGTAGTGATGACTCCGATTCCAAAACAAATGAAAAGGCCTGTACCGTCAAGCATCAAATCACCAATGGTAAGTCACGGATACTGTGTAATCAACCACGTTAATATACACTGCATAACCAGAAAAAGAGAAATCCCAGTACACTGTAATTTATTCCATCAAGATTTGTGAAATGTATTATTTTTCATTGTTGTTTTGTCAGACAGGTGTTGATTAAATTCTGCAGAGTTAAAAATTACCCATGTGGTTATTTCTGAGGCTAGGGTGTGTGTGTGTCTGGTAATGTTATATTGGATTGCATTGTTTTTTAATGTGTTACTAAAATGTTTTCAGCATGCTTGCTTCTCCATATATAAATACAAAAATAATAGAAATACCTGTTAGTATGATGCACTGCAATACAAAACAACCCAACCCCAAAATGCACCTGTCCTTTCTGGGACCGGTACAGACAGGTACAGAAATTGAGCATAAATAATTTCTGTTTTAATTGTGGTGTTTTCTTTCTGCCACTAGCTAACCTCACAGGTCACACTGAGAGGGTCGGCATGGAGAACTTTGAGCTGCTCAAAGTCTTGGGCACTGGAGGTGAGTCTCTTCATGAAGCTTGAAATATCTGAAATAGAAATACAGTTGTTGTCAAACTTTTTTTTACATTCCTATCCTGATTTGGGAGTTGCAAATCATCAAAACAGCATGAGTGGTATCTGAATGTTAAGAAGGTAGAGCACAAGCTGTAGATGTCTCTGTTATTAGATCTCATACATAATGAATACCTTTGAGAGGCTGTTTCTGTAAACAACACTGGAAGAATTTTGGTGTGCAGGAATGTTTATGTATATATTACAGTTCTGTTTCACTTTCATACCAAAAGTAATTTGAATGACTAACATTAAATATTTGTTTGTCTTTGTCTAGCTTATGGAAAAGTGTTTTTGGTCAGGAAGAACACCGGACATGATGCGGGCCAGCTATATGCTATGAAGGTGAGACTATTAGTTTGAATCACTTTCTTAGACACTAATTTTAACCACTGGGATATGTTTGTAATTCAACTGGAAACCTTTTAAAAGTGTTTTATGTAAATGATTCGCTGTTTTTGTTTTTATTCCAAATGTATTTATAATACTTGCACAGCACATGGTGAGATGCCATTCTAAATGATATGCCACAAAGTAAAAGTTGACTGAGCCACTGTTCATTGAATGTTTATAAAAGCAGTGAAAAAATAATATATCAAATTTCTTTTGTGCAGAAATTTGTCACAGACAGATAGTATTTGGTTTTTATGTCTCTTTCAGCTGTTGTATGGATTGACACATTGCTATAACTTAATACAATATTTTACTTGATCTGGTCTTTAAAATGATCTTGATTCAGAATTTCTTTGTTTTCCTGGTGTTGACTTAAGAGACTGATGGAAACTGACAATTACTAAATGTTAAAATGTAAGTTAAGTTTATTTTGATTACTCCCCTAGGTATTAAAGAAAGCAGCTATTGTTCAAAAAGCAAAGACAACAGAACATACTCGCACTGAGAGGCAGGTACTTGAGCACATCCGCCAGTCTCCTTTCTTGGTCACGCTCCACTATGCCTTTCAGACGCAGAGTAAACTTCATCTCATCCTGGGTGAGTGATGGGACACCAAATATGTGACTCTATGTAACTGTTGTGCTGAATTGGTGTTCTCTTTATGTTTCTGTCTATTATTTTACTGTTTGTTGGCATTTTGTGCCTAAAATGTTGTCTCTGTGTGTGTGTGTGTGTGTGTGTGTGTGTGTGTGTGTGTGTGAGGACAGACTATGTGAGCGGCGGGGAGATGTTCACTCATTTGTACCAGCGGGATCACTTTCCTGAGGAGGCGGTGCGGATTTATATTGGGGAAATTATCCTGGCTGTGGAGCACCTGCACAAGGTGGGTGTCGCTTCTTCCAGCTTTATAGCTTAAAATTGCTTTTCAGATTCTACAAGGCAGAAGGAAGTAGCTTTCAGAGACACTGCACCAACATACATTGTCACCTTATACATTGTTATTGCTGATGTGTTGGCAAAGCATTTGCCAAATTACACAAATTTTGTCCTGTTTTTGGTTACCTGACTATAGACTATAGAAGTCTCATATTTGGTGGTCTTTTAACTGGTTTAGTTGCCAGCAACTCCTTGGTTAAGTAAATGGGTCTTTAACTGCAAAATGGCTTTCATTACCAGATAGTCGCTAACTAATAGGTGCTGGGCAGGAAGTCCCTTCTTTGGCAGGCAATCTATATTCACAGTGCAAAGTTTGAACAAATAAACATCTCGACATTGGAATTGAAAACATTTTGAGAAAATAGGTTCTTGAAGCTTGCAGAAAAACCAATCTTCACACAAATTGTTCACATTGGCTGAAAACCATTATGTTGACTTTTATGAGTTTTTTCTTTGAATAGGATCAAATGAAACCATCTAAACAACAGCACCTTTGGTGACTAGTTTTCTTATTTCCTGACATATTGTTGCAATTAAGGGTTGTGCTTCAGTTTGTGTTGCAGTTGTTTACTTTGACAGGTTTAGGGATTAGACCTTTAGAAGATTAGAACTACCTGCTACTTCCTGTTTACTGGAAATAACCAGTAGATATCCTGGTCATTGTTGTCTTTTTTGCTTATAAATATGTTTATCATGTAGACTACTTTTTCACTGTGTTTTGTACAGCTTGGGATTATGTACCGAGACATCAAATTGGAAAACATTCTTCTAGACAGTGAAGGCCATGTGGTATTGACAGATTTTGGGCTCAGCAAGGAGTTTCTGGAAGAAGAGGTATGTAAACACGATGGCAAATTCTAAACATAATAATGTGTGCGCATGTGGGCAGTGGTAGATTAGGATGTGTATTATCGCAGTCTTAGCAATATTTTGTTCATAATAAGGTTTGTTGTGACGGATGTACTTTATCTTCCCTCTTTCCTCATTATAGAAGGAAAGGACCTACTCTTTCTGTGGCACCATTGAGTACATGGCCCCTGAAATCATTAGGGGGAAAGCCGGCCATGGCAAGGTAAATAAATGGCAGTGAGACAGCAAGCTATTAAGATATTAAGTGTTCATGTTGGTAATGTTAAAAAGTTTAGTTCATATTATCCAGTTTTAACATTTAGGTGTTTAAGGATGACAGGCAGATCCACTTGAACATTTAGCTATTTATTATTAAAATAGCTGTTAATTGCAGGTAATTACTATGGGTAACTGTGGTGACCATGTAAAATGTCTCTAAATAACATCTTCTTAACATCGCCTAAATATACAGATAAAATTGAAGCTTTTGGTTATAGAATCAGTATCAAGACAGACAGCCCACGTTCCACTGACTAAATACACTGTGGCTGCCTTATCTTGTCATATTTTGTTCTCTTTCCTTTATGTAATGTTTCTCCTCCTTCAGTCGGTAGATTGGTGGAGCCTTGGGATCCTGATGTTTGAGCTTCTGACTGGAGCATCTCCTTTTACCTTGGAGGGAGAGAGGAACTCCCAGAGTGATGTGTCAAAGTGAGTGCCGCTGACTCCCTCTCAGTAAAACATGGATTCAAATCTTAAACCAACCTTTCTTATTCTCGTGTCATAAAAATGATCTCAGTGATTGTTTCAGAGGTACTTTTCCTCACCCATCTATGTAACACAAACTGCAATAGCATAATTATACATGTGAATGTCCTTAACACAGTGGAAATCCTAAAGCTGTTGTACCATGTTACCAAAATGGGCATAATTTTATTTCCATGACCATCTTTTCTACCCGTCTTCCAAAAGACGTATTTTGCGCTGTGATCCGCCGTTCCCCTCTATGATTGGACCCACTGCTCAGGACCTGCTGAGGAAGTTGTTGGTGAAAGATCCCCACAAGAGGCTGGGCTCTGGACCGCGGGGGGCTGAAGACATCAAAGCACATTCCTTCTTTAAGGTCCTACTTACTAAACTGCCAGTCACTCAGATATATCTCTTCCCCTGTTACCTCTTCTCATTCATCCATAACACTTCCCATCTGCTTTTTGTTTCCTTACAGGGACTGATCTGGGCTGACCTGGCACAGAGGAAGGTGGCAAGTCCATTCAAGCCAGAGCTGAAGAGTGAACTTGACGTGGGAAACTTTGCTGAGGAGTTCACCGGGATGGATCCCGTCTACTCTCCGGCAAGCACGCCCCCAAGCACTGACCGCCTGTTCCAGGTTAGTCCTTGCTATCTCAAGCGGGGTTTATGGCCATCGCAGTGTCCCTCACACAAGGGTCCGTGCTCTGATTCTCTCTCTCTCTCTCTCTCTCTCTCCTTCTGACTCTGTTTACTACCTTGTCATACACCTAACATAACTTCTCTCTTATTTCAGGGTTACTCCTTTATTGCTCCCTCCATCCTATTCAATAAGAACGCGATCATGGGAGACTTTGTAGAATCCCAGGTTCGTGCTGACCGACCGGGTTCAGCCTCTGTCCAACGCAGTGCAATGCTAGAGGTACGGATCTTAAAGAAGTGGATCTCGGCTTATAAAGCTATTTTTGGCTAAGATTGAAAGGGGTTTGGGCATAAGTTGTTGTTCTTGGCAGTTTTGCAAAGCCAATGTGTCTTCTTTGGAAGCCCTTCTGTAATCTAGACAGATGTAAAATAGTATCTAAAAAAAGGCTCAGCAGCGTTTGTTAATTAAGACAGACAGCAAGGAAGGGAGGAAGAAATACTAGTTCATTTAGCTAAGATATATCATAATTTTCAGGATACTCTGACTGCAAATACAGTTTTTAGTATCTGTTTAGGAATAGAAAATCTCAGGTCAGCCTGTCCATTTGATGTTCATCCCATTAGACTGCATGGTGTAAAGCTACATTGTTTTCATTTGGCATTCTCAGATACAGAAATCCTGTTTACACTCCTAAAAAAAAAGCAAACAGTTCCATAACATGTCAATGTGACTCATAGCATCTCTTCTTTCTTCAGGAATCCCAGTTTTTTCAGCACTATGAGCTGTGTCTTCATGGGCCTCCCCTAGGTGAGGGTAGTTTCTCTGTGTGCAGGAAATGCAGACACAAGCAAAGTGGCCACGAGTACGCCGTCAAGATCGTCAGCCGCAGGTGAGGGGAGAGGAAATGTCTTTGTAACAGTTTTGAGTTTGTGGGGCTAACTATGCTTTACAGGATCACTGTTCCATCTGATGGTGTACGTCTCAGAATGTCCTTGTTAACGTTGGATGTTTCTTTTGACTGTGTCAGAATGGAGGCAATCACCCAGAGGGAGATTGCTGCTTTGAGGCAATGTGAGGCTCACCCAAACATCGTCAAGCTGCACGAGGTCTACACTGATCAGGTACAGTGGAGGAAACGCTCATCGGATGATGTGCAATTAGTGACAGAACATTAACACAGCAAATTGTGAATATATGGGTCTACTTTCAAGACTGGAAACGTTGTAATGCTGGATGTAAAGCAATGTGAAACAACAAACTCTTCACTTTGGCCTTCTCCCCCTCTGTCAGTACCACACATACTTAGTGATGGAGCTTCTGCGAGGCGGGGAGTTGCTGGAAAGGATCCAGAAGAAGAAACTCTTTGGCGAGGCGCAGGCCAGTCAGCTGTTACAGAGCCTTGTCTTAGCTGTCAGCTTCATGCACGAGGCCGGAGTCGTGCACAGAGACCTCAAACCAGAGGTGGGCTGGGCTTCCACGACTTGATTCACTCCTGAAAATAAACACAGTCTGTCATTTTTTTAAAACAACCGAAGGGATGACTCTAGCGGTGTCGTGTGCACATGCATGTATATATGATTCTGTTCATATGAAAACATCAGTCCAACGTTATTACAACCATAAGTCTACTGCATCAAATCATATTGAAATTAAAAATGTATTTCAATGGCTAGAAATAGCCGGAGAAGTTAGAAAGGAAGCCAAGGCATGTAGAATGATTGGCCCGAGTAATGTGGTGAGTAAGAGAATTAGTGGGAACGAGAACAGTGAAGTTTTAATTGTCCCAGTATTTTTCCACTGAGAACTGCATGTTACAACCGACCAGTTCGATGTGTGGGGGATGTTAGGGTGGTTACTTTGCAGCATCGTTTCTACGTGATTTAATCGAGGTAAACACAGCGTGCAACAGTGCATAATGCCTCTGTGCTGCGATGCGGCGCTTTTCAATATGAAGGCTGCAGATTTATCACACACATATCCTGCCATCTTCAGATGGCTGTGGGATTTAATTAAGTGAAGGAGAAGGCTTTTATATTGAATAAAGCAGCTGTGAATGACAGATAGTGGTGAGAATCATCCATTCACTTCATTCGTTTTACTGAGATGCCCGTCGTATTGACATGAACTTGTACTTTTGATGGCAATCTAAATGCGTTTACTAGTTGGAGAGTGTTTGACTGTTTATCTGCATTAATCCACACGTTTGAGTTTGCAATAAATCATGGTCAGATGAGTGAGTGAGTGAAATACCTCTTGTCCTGCAGGATCTATTCAATTTTTCACCAAAATATCAACAACTAACTTTGCAGTGCCTCATTTGATGCGTTTGCCCTCTACTCCCACCTTTGCACTACATGTGCTGCACTGGACACAAAAATGCCATAAACACATGCAAAACATATATCCAGGTTAGGAACATACATAGTATGTGAATGGGAAAGTGTGTCCAAACCTTTGACTGGTACTGTACATAATACATAGGTATTTACTAATCTTTGCCCTGTCAGGAAAATGAAGTGTAAAAAACAAGAGGAATAAGAGAGGATGATCGTGGATATTATTTGTTTACCTTACAGAACGTGCTGTTTTCAGATGAGGGGGAGGACTCTGTGCTGAAAGTAATAGATTTTGGATTTGCCCGGCTGTGCCCTGCAGGCAGCGCCCCCCTGCAGACCCCCTGCTTCACGCTGCAGTACGCTGCACCTGAACTTTTTGAGAGTGCAGGATACGACAAAGCCTGTGACCTCTGGAGTCTTGGGGTCATTCTGGTAATTTAACCGGGGATTCTGTCTCAGTATCATTAAGGCTAACTGAAGTACTAATGATTCTCTCTGTGTGTTTCCGTCAGTACACCATGCTGTCAGGCCAGGTGCCATTTCAGAGTGAGCAGCCTGGGATGACCTCATCACATGCAGCTGACATCATGCAAAAAATAAAAGAGGGCAATTTTTCATTGGATGGGGAGGCCTGGAAGGGCGTTTCAGAGGATGCCAAAGAGCTTGTTAAAGGTATGTGATGTAGTAATAACTAACTATATTATATAATAACTAGTTTAGCAGTCAGAGAAATGTTTTTCCACACCCCCTCTTTGCAAGTTTGGTCTTTCTATCTTCTATCTTTTTCTCTTGGCGTTTCTTTGTCTGTTTTAATCTCTCCCGCTATGATTTAAGGTCTGCTGACAGTGGATCCAGAGAGACGTCTCAAACTCTCTGATCTGAAAGAAAACAGCTGGCTGCAGGGCGGAGCATCCATGTCCACCACTCCTTTGTGCACTCCAGATGTGCTAGAGTCAAATGGGCCTACTGTCCGCACCTATGTAAACGCCACTTATAAGGTAATTGCATTGTGCACCACATTTCTTAAAGCTCTCAAAATGGATGTTATGTGCGTGTGCTTAATGTGTTTTTTTATTCTGGTACTTTTCCCCCCTCATCAGGCTTTCAACCGTGGTAAGAGAGAGGGCTTCTTTCTGAAAAGTGTCGACAATGCTCCACTTGCAAAACGACGGAAGCTGAAGATGACAAGTACAGGTGTGGAGACCCGATGGAGTTCATCCTCTTCCTCCTCCTCGTCTTCTACTTCCTCCTCTGCCTCTGCAACAGCATCCAAAGCACAGCCAAAGATAACTGTGACCCCAAAGCAGAGCTAGCCTGAATGTCAGGGGAGAGAGGTGAAGGAAAATGAAGTGGTATGTCTTTATACTGGCAACACCATGTCCTCCAGGGGTGATCAGGTCACCCAGTTCCTAAAAAACATACTGACAAACCAAAAGACTGGTTAAGGTTAGTGTTAAGTTTTCAATACAAAATTGAATACCATTTTGTAACGGCAAAGCAGCTTCATTCATCCTGCCATGTTCCCCACAAACCAAACTTGTATTGTTCTTGATGGAAGAGAAGGTGGTAGAGGTCTAGTCTGGCATCTTTAAGATATACAGAAATCTGTGGTGTTAAAATTATGCTTATTCAGTATTCGCTCACCATAATATGGTGACGTACACACAAATCAAATCACTCTGGGTAAGAAACAGTGCCTGGCTATAAAGGGTTAAAGGGAAAAAGGAGCCATAAATGAGCAGAAGCCATATATACAGCAAAGCAGTGAATATATCAATTGATGAATCCACACAAATTTGCACATAGCAAATCAATAGTCCTTCCGGGAACTAGCAGAATTAATCCTTTGATTGTATCCGGTTATTTTTAACTTTGCCACATTTATAAAAAATTGGCAAAAAAAAAAAATGGTTTGGCCACAAGTGCTGTGCAGTTTTGGGGAAACATGTTTTGCTTTTCTCAGCTGTTGGGCAAAAATCTATCTGTTTGCACTATTTGGAGGGAATGTAAATGATCAAAAGCTAATTGCTGGAAGGACTGAGGGAGATGCTTGGGATCCGTACACCCTTTGAGATAACAGAGGATGAATAATGCTGTAGTGGAAATCTTCTCTATTGGATGCATGCTGTTTGAATTGAGTCAGTCCTAAGGGCATTGACTTTGCAAAGTACCTCCAATACACTACCAACTCTACAGATCCCATTAAACACAACGTGGAGCGCATGTCTTGATCGATGGCTCAGATAAAGTTTGACTCATGTGGTCACAGTGTCCAACAGTAGCACCTGTAAAAACCGATGAAGAAGACAGAAGCAGTCACGAAACGAAGTGCGATTTTTCTTGTCACACTTGCTGTAAATTACTTGCATTATTGTGCCAGTCTGAAAATGTCTAGCATGCTAATCTGTTGTGATGATGAAGTGTAAGAACTTTTTCTATATTTTGGTATCTCGGGCTCACTAAGGAAAACCCAGAATGTTTTTATGCTACCAAGTGCAGCTTGAGTTTGTGCACGTAGATTGGAGCAAAATCCATTTTGGTGATTTTGTGTGCACATTGCCTAGGGCTTGTGAATTTTAAAAGGGTATTGCAGTTTTCTGTTGCCCCCTCAGACCAGTGCCATGTGCGGTCACAAATACTATCTGATTTGATACAGTGACATATTGTTGCCCCTCGATGAAGCTCAGCTTGCTGTCACCTGGGCGGTGTCTTTTTACAAACATGGTTTTAAAACATTGTATGGCTTTGGAATTGAAATTATGTTACAGAACGAGAGACGTAAAAATGACTTTAATATGGTTTGTGCGAGACCATCGCGAGAGACCTGTTGTGTATATACTCATCCTTGATTTAGAGCAAAAAAAAGATGTATGTAATGATTTCAATTTCACTGTTTTAATGCTATATTAGTCTCCTGATGTAATTATGTTTTTATTGGACTTTTTTTTTCCACAGTCAGTTGATCAGTTAAACACATTTCAGCTTTAAAGGTGCTTTCACTGATATTTATTACATATAACTGATTTTAATGCTGTGGTAATGGGATTGATGATTAAATTTGCTCTTATTGTGTACCAGAAGAGTGTGTGTGTGTGTGTGTGTGTGTGTGTGTGTGTGTGTGTGTGTGTGTGTGTGTGAGAGAGAGTGTGAGAACGAGCAGCGCTGGGAGGTTGATCGTACTGATATTTCTCTACCAGATGAAGCATTATTGCAAGTTACTGTATTATTTTCTTGTGGTTTTTTGCCGCCTTTGTCTGTTTGAAGGTAACTGGTTGGTTGTGTTTGAACATTGACATTTTTACTTAAGAAACTGTGCTTTTATTGGAGTTGATATTATTTTGTTGTAGTAAATGATGTTTTTCTTTTCTTTCTTTATTTTTGTTCATTATTACTATTTTTATGAGATGCACTGTCACTGATGTCGTAACTGGGAATTTGTCTTTTGCACCAAGATTTTTTGGTTGGTGCAAAATAAACATTACTTTTAAATAGATGCTTGTGTGTTTTGTCTTTTGCGTGTTGTAAATGCTTGTGATCAGAGTGCTCGTTAGTTTGAGCATTGTCAGCACCAACTACACTGACATTCATTAATATTGATGGTGAGGCTTTGAATTTTTGCTACTAAGGGCAAACAATAAATCATCCAGCGTGTTTGATAACCTTTCCATTTGACAAAAGTAATTCGAAAATATACCTATTTTGTATCAGGAGAGAAGAAAAAGCTCTCATTAAAGAACTTTAATCAGTCGGCTCCTTCTGAAATGGTCACATTGACTTTAAATGACTAATAAACTACAGTAGATGAGTCTCAACAGTCAGTAATGTTCATAAAGGCTTTAAGGGGTTATAAAGTTAGCGGCTTGAGTGGATTTCTGAACATCTTTATTCTATCTGATGCTCAGCTGAATTTTAGAAAAGCTTCTCTTTGGATATCTTTCATTTTTAAACAGCAATGAATGTGCTATAATTACTTTACCAACCAAGACAAGTTTGAAAATGGAGGGGACATTTGTGGGCTGAAACGTAACACCATAGTGTGCAATACAATTCTTTAGAATTGTGAAATTCAGTGTTCAGTGTGGAATCAAGTTCCCCAGCATTCACAAAATCTACTTGTAAAAACACTTTTCTGTTTCACTTTATTGTACTTGGGCGCTTCATATCCTTCACATGCTGATTACATGAGGCATGCATCTTTTATCTAATAGGCAGGGCGGAAGCGTACTGTTGAGCTTCATTTATTAATTTATGTTCTTCAACTTGAACTTGATGCCCTTTAAATTCCTGCGCCTCATGACTTATGAAACCTTTAACTGAAAGAAAAAAAAACAACATTTGTAGTAGTATTCCAGCCCTTGCAAGTTTGATGAGACATCTTGTTGTTATTGATCATGGTTTTATGCACTTTATGTAAAGCTCTTATTTGGAAGTCACTTTGGATAAAAGCTAAATGCCTAAATGTAAATGTAAGTATTGTATAGTATGTTAGGTGGCATAAGCAGGAGACTTTGGAGGGATTTCAACCTTTTAACACTGTAGTAGTTTATTTTCACTCAAACATGCACAATGGATATTTTGTACTGCAGTTATTTCACTGTACATGGTATTAAACCAAAGAGGATTTTCAAGATGTTCTTGCACAATAAATCCCCATCTATTCTATTTATCTTTCTGAACAGCCACATACATGTAGATGCTTAAACACATGCACATGTGGGCTGATGACCCTTCATCTCTATTTCTTAGTTAGCCTCATGACTATGGGGCTACAATATCACATTATGTGTAATGAGTTTATAGTACCATTAGGTGGCTGCTGTGTGCTGTCTTGTGTCCTTAATTATATCTGCCCCGTCATCTCATCCCGTGTCAGGTGTGAGTCCTTGTTTACATTTGTAAAATACATGAACATGTCAGTGTGCTTAATACAAATACAAATTGTAAGGCACTTTAAAAATGTTGGACAATACTGGTTTACTTGATTTTTCTATTACTCATCTGAATGATGTGAAGTATGATGGTCAATGGCACTGGATTTATACGGTTAGGTGCTATATTTCCCCATTAGACAACATGTTTGAAACATTTCTTAGGAGTCAGCAATTAACACCACAGGACACAAGGAACATGACACAACTGACACAGGGCAGGACATAACACTAAATTACACCTTCTCACTAAATCACACCCTTTCTCATGTACCACCGAGCGGGGAGCATGTGAGAGACATCGCACAGTAAAGGGATGTAGACCTAAATAGAAGCACTGATCATAGAATCTGCTGAGCTGACTTTGTATTGGATATAGTTCTTCTTTCCTTTTTGTCAAATCTTTATTGTTTATTGGCGAATTGACAAGATTTGTCTAGAGCCATGCTAGCAGCTTTGTACTCACAGCAGTGCTTTGAGCTAAATGCTAACGTCTGCATGCTAACATGCTGATTTCTAGCAGGTATAACATTAACCATGTTCATCATCTTAGTGGCTAACATTTGCTAATCAGCAAAAAACATATCTGAGGCCAATAGAAATATAATTTGTTTTGCAGGTATTTGGTCATAAACACATGCTGGATGAAAAGTCAGGAGATCACACGTCATTAAGGTTCATCCTCTGAGCACCATAAATAGCTGTATCACATATCATGGCAATCCATTCAATAGTTATATTTCAGTCTGGACCAAAGTGGTGGACCCACAGATCAACATTGCCATAGAAGCTCAAAAGGTGATATTATATTGGTGGTGATGATGCATGTGATAACACAAAAGCAAGGAGAAACCAATAAAACTGATTGGCATGCTTTGCAGCCTGCTCATTGATCGTTGGCAGCACATGAATTCCCTGCTGAGCCTCTGGGCTAATCAAACTCTTCGCTTCACATATTCTACAGACTGTATGCTGCAGCTCAGACTGCTGTTATTGGCATTGCACCGCTTACAAATAGCTGCAGTTTCTGAAGGGCAAGACTTTTGTCTCTGCAGGAAGAAGCAAATGTTTACTTTCATACAGAACAAGAATGGAAGCCAACACGCTTTAAAAACAAACAGCTCTGTTGGCATGTTACGTGTTTAGATATTGTGAGGAATTAAATATTAATTAAAAGGTAGAATTAAAATGTCATCTTAATCATATTAACAGTCCCACAGACACATTTGAAAGTGCCGTAAAAGCTGTTATTAGCTTCCCAGCAACAATCCAGTGCAGTGGACCAAAAAATAGAAGTCCTTCGAGATGTGATCCATTTACAATTGTGGACAACACTATTTTGCAATGTGTTACATTTCCTCGTAGTGTGAGACTCCAAGGAAACTTGGGAGAGTAGCTGCTCTTCTACAGCTGTCCAGTGTAGTCTGGTAGAAAACTGTACACTAAGTGTTTTAACTGATGAGAGTGCTTAATTAAATATTTAACAGGCTATTAAAATATATGTCATAAAATGTTTCCCATCAAAGGCCCACAATGCTCTATTAGTTTACTGATGAGTTTCATGATCTCTGACGCTGTCCATGGTCCTGAGCACTGCACCATAAATTCCTCACCACCAGGGGTCAGTAGGATGCTTGGCGCCGACAGCACAAGCAGCTGAGAAGCGATGTATAACATGAATATAATGTGTCATTGAGTCATTAATCAAATCAATCCCTGGGTGGAAGATTTGCATGGAATAAAAGTAATAATTTGAGCATGACAAAGATGTATCTGGATGGAACACATAATTTACAGTCCGTACAGCTTGGAAGTGACCCAAGAATAGAGTGCACTTCCTTCAGTCAGCAGCGTACACACACAAAA
This sequence comes from Nannoperca obscura, assembly GCA_036024295.1. Lineage (NCBI taxonomy): Eukaryota > Metazoa > Chordata > Actinopteri > Centrarchiformes > Percichthyidae > Nannoperca > Nannoperca obscura. The sequence continues at coordinate 31,711 of JAVQJL010101666.1, forward strand.
GAGGGAAATATTTTCCTGAAGCACCATCATACTGTAAGAATTCACTTATTAATGAGTTTCCAGAGCAGATCACACATATCTATTAAACAGTTTAGTAATCACAAAAAGTGTTGAGGAGTGTATGGACTACAGGGGGAGGCAAGGGGCATCCAGACACTGCACTGACCTGTGCCACATGATGGAAACTGTACAATATTATTAGACTACTAAAGTACATTTAAAGGGGCACGTTTTGCATAAAAAGGTCAATTTACTCATCACTGAGAGTACTTTACAGCCTGTTGTATAATCTTCTGTGACTCTGGAGGAGCTTTCTGAAGCCTCAAGAAAATAACCCTGATGATGGCATAGTTATCTTGAGTTGGGCTTCAGTTTTTTTTTTACAAAAAACCAGTGTAAACGGAGGACATTGAGTTTGCATTTAAGAGGCAGGGAAGACCTAATGATTGAGTTGTGTTCTGGGAATTGTAGGAACCAACCCCTTTGACGTTTGACCTATATTAGTTAATATATTTTTGTATATTCACTCTTTCTCAAAGAAGTCCCCAAACTTTATGGATTTGCAATATTACATCTTCAGAATACCCCTGTAAACGCAAAGTTATCCTTTTGCCCAGCTTACATATTTTCCAATGTGCTGTTGCTTTAGCAGGACAAATTAAAGCCTGAACAAGAGAGCAGGAAGGAACTGTTAACGTGTCACAGTATGGGTGCTGTTGGCTGGTAATGTTGTCAGTTAATCTCCAAAATGTCAGGGACTAAGTTTTGAACCGGGTGACATTTGTGTTTGTTTATGTCATTGCTTTGAAGAGGTTTCATTAACCTAAGGGTCAACGGCTTCCATAGCTTACAATTTCCTTTCATTTGAAGTTAGAAATTAAAGATAACAGTTAAGAGGTTTATACCTGGCAGTGAGAGTTTGTAAATTAACATCAGCATGTAAATGAATACTTACTACAGCTAATGACTGAATCCTCTTTCTCTCTGTTTTGTAGTTGTAAGTGTTAGCTTACACTTTATGAAATTGCTCCATGAGTTGCTGAGTGCCTCATTGGCCAACAGCCTTGTGTTGGAGGATGAGTAAGACTGATCCTTTGTTGTGTACATCTTCCTTCCTCTTACCTTGGTCCTCCTCTGACTCAGTGGCACAAGCAACTTTAATTTTGCAAAAGCTAACATCTGTGAATAGACCTCAGAAAACTGACTCATGCGATGCGCACACTTTCATTAAATCATGCAGGTCAACCCAAGAGATATTGGAAGGATAAAGACATACATTTCTCCAGCACCATGCTTTGCTAAATTGATTAGGAGGATAGCAATGGCGCTGACTTTTTTTGATTTTGAAAGAACTTGAGGTGCCTTATGAATATGTCAACATGATGGGATTTCTGTTATGAGTGTATACGAGTGCAGATAGAAAGCTCTTTACTTTGCATTTTTCCTCGCCCTACACCCTCTCACCTCTGTAGTAAAAGAGCCTTCACCAACCGACAGGTACTCAGAACAGAGAAACTGTGTATTGATTCAGCAGCTAAAAAGGCATTTTCAATTCACATACCATTTAAACAGCTTTCCCTGCACTTTTTACTCCACCAATTCCATTAACCTCACCCTCCCCTCTGGCACCTATCACCCCTCTCACTCTGTTAACCCCATACGCTTTATTCTTATCCCATCATTTCTGGTTCAGCTGAGATATGATCATTACCTTTCCGTACACGTCCATCTTTAGGCATGATTGTGTAGTGGCAATCTTGAGTGTGTTGTAAAAATGTAAAATCCCCAGTGGTAATATCCACAGGACAGTTTCTCTGCCAGTGATCCACTTTAACAAGCCTGTTCAGACTGTTATAGATTCAGCTGGCAGAGGTGATGCCATGTACAAACAAAATAATCAGAGTCTGTTAAAATAAGGTAAACATTATTGCAGCATATAAAAAAGCACACCAGAGCTTCAGCAGGGCAAACCTGAAAAGATGACGAGGCAGCTTTTAAACATGTTGAATATGCCAAACTCAGAGCGTGTGGCGTGAAAAGAGCTTTCACAAAAAGGAGGAAGGAGCAGAACAAAATAAAAGGGGGAAATATCGTGGAGGGTGCAGTGGTATGATTTCCTACGCTTTTGTGTAATATAAATTATGAGGCATATCTATCTCTCCGGCATTGTTAAGTGCACCTCCTCGGTATCTGATCTGCAGGGCTGTGAGCAGTTTATTAAAAATGGAAGTCATTCTAAATGAGCCTGTAATGCTCAACCCTTTCAGGAAATCTTAATGGATCCCAGCCTATCTCTGACAAGGTTAAATGCTTGAGGAGACAGCGAGAAATGTTAACAGACTAGATTATGGAGAGAGATGAATACTAACCAGCACACAGATTCTGATGGAACATTAGACACTGTCAAGGCAAAAATCCAGTGAGTATGTTTACATGATATTCCAGATATGAACTGTACTGTACTAAACTGTAGACTTCATGTTATCGATTCATCATAATGCATTATGTCACTGCTATAACTAAATTATCAGACACAAAACCTCATTGTAACTTACAGGAAAGCCACTCCTACAGTGGCCCTGGAAGCTCAACAAACTGTAACTCTTAACGCCGCGAAGTGAGAGAACACAACCAAAAAATGCTGTAAATTGCACAGAACACACCAGAAAACCACGTTTCCAGGGGACAGTGAAAGGAACACACCTGGACAAACCTGGAACATGCTATTTGTTACCATGGTTTGTGACTCGTGAAGTTATTAAAGTCGACCTCCATTCCGTGGTGTTCGAAAATGAATTTAACACTGATTGCATGATTCAGACATTATTATTATTATTATTATTATTATTATTATGCATATTAGTTTATCTACTGAAGTTGTTCACTAGTGGTAATTTTGCATTTCTGCATTTGGTCGTATTTTCTGTATTTGCCGTGTTTTTGTCTAAATACTGCGCATGTGTTGTCAGATGGGTGAAGATGTTTTATTCATTTGCTTGTGTTTTGTCTTTTTGCAAGTGTTTTTTGCAGTGCATTGAGCTCTCAGGGCTACGGAGCTGCACTTTGAATGATTTCACTTTAGCCGAACACTTTTCTCTGCTCAGCATGCTCACTGTGCCTCCAGAGACGTTGAGGAGCAGTCCAGCCTCAAGTATTAGCTGCCCTGCAACATTAACAAGTGCACAAAAAAACAAAAGAAGTAAAGTCCTATTGACAAATTGTTGGATTAATGTTCACAAGGTCATGTAGAGTTAGTTATGATCTATAAAATGTAAATGTTCTACCAGGATGAACTGTCACACATGGAGTGTGTGTCCCTCAGATGACACCACTTAGAGGATAAATTCAGTCTCATTAACTCAGAATAACTGAAGGCAGAGGAGTTGTGGTACAGTTTCAAGACATGAGATTATTTAAATAATACATTCTCATTGTTTGTTGGGTGAGGAGCGCCTTTAAAGTCTTTGTGATAAGCTGTTCGTATGCATCTTTAATGTCACTCTCTCACATCCCCATGTATAATGAATAAATATAATCTGAATATACTCACAGATGCCATGGAAACTGTGCTTAAATTGACATCCTGGTATGTGAGCACATCCTCTGAGAACTTTTAGAGCTTCTCACAACTGGAATAAGATCTTGGCTGGTTTTTTTTTTGTCAATATAGTGTTTACATGTCCAAAGTCAAAGTTAGAAGTCTCCTCCTCCTCTTTTCCTATATAACCTCTTGAACTCTGCTTTGTTTAAACCTATGTAAGTTTACTTTAAATTACATTAAAGTTCTTAAAGTTTCCTACGATACCAAATATATCTTGAATTGGAGCATAATGTATAAAAGTGTTACACAATACACTGTCCCTGTATCGGGGTATCAGACGTGAAGGCTGTAAATGGCCCGTCTGCCTTTTAGGACACAGAGCTTTCAAAAGGACAACCTGTCATGCATTATCATGTCTATCTGTGATCTGGGTCAAGCCCTTGTAATGCATGAGTGCATTTACAGGCACACACAAGGCCAACATGCAGCACACAAGACCAACATTTCAGAGCAAACACAATAAACTCTATTGTGGAGTCGGCTCTGCTCTTATTAACAGCCACTAAATCGCTGTTAGCTGATGTGTATGTGTACAGCAGCTATCAGAGCACATACAGCTATCTCCTCACACGTGCTGAAACTGGCACGAGCTGCTGAAGGAGACATGAAATGCATCGCCCGTCCTTGTGCACAAACAGCGAAGCATAATAATTACCACTGAGATGCTTCATGCGCTGGATGCAGGAGAATTGTGGTGGCAGTGTGTGTGTTGAAGGAACGAGGTGGAGGCTGGGGTAGGGGTGGGCGGGGTGTAATAATGCACAGTGAAGGAAGAAATCTGTGTTGTGGTAGCTTCATTACTAATTTACTTCTTCCTCATGCGTTGCCTCACAGTTATTCTCATGTGTTGTTCCTGAGCTTACTTGCATAGATAGTACAAAGAGATACACACTCATGTGTGGGCTAATGTTCCCAAATTGAGGGTGAAGGTACATGTTTAGTATTCAGTATGTTCAGTAGCCTCTTTGCTTGACAAACTTGGCAAAGAACACTCTACCTGCACACTCCAGCGCTTTTATACTCTGATCATAATGTTTCGTTTGTAACAGTAACACAAAAAGAAAGTCTGGTGATATTTTGTCTTTTTTTATTGTCAGCAGATTCCATGAAAAGCCTGATATATCGTATTCCTCTGAGACATACAGCTCCATTGTTGTCCAAAAACTATTAAACTATTAAAAACATCAATGAGCCACACTGTTGCACGGGGGCCGACCTGTGTCCACATAGCGTTTTTTTCAGTTGTTTACAATGAAAAGCGAGCAAAGTGCTGCGCCCAGCACCTTTTTTCAGAGCGCTCCGCCTTTTTTGTGCGGCTGCTCTGAGCTAGTTGAAAATTGCTGAACTTTTCAGAAAGGCACTGGTGTTGTCACTGGTGCTATTTTTCAGGCACCCAATAATATATTAGATGGCGCTTGTCACCCTGGTAACCAAGAAAATGGAGGAGAAACTCCTGAGCTTTATAATGTGTAAGACAGAGACAGAAAAAGCTTATTTGTAGGAGCAGAACTAAATGTTGTTGGTGAGTGTTGTATTTTTATCACACTATGCGTTTTAAGCTTGTTGTTAGCTGTGTTACCTTAACATAACATTAAGATATTGTTGTCATAGAAACAAAACCCATGTGCAGTGTTTTCTTCTCTCACCGCATAAGTGCTATATCCAAGTGCTCCCCAGTGCAATGCCAGAAAAAAACCTGCTATGTGGACACAGGCCCTGACATGTTCCTTCATTACGATCAACATGGGAACTGTCATTTTAAGTCAAGTTTAAGTCAATCTCACATGTACTGTCCTGCTGCTGGAAATACTAAATACCTTTAGGGCAACAAATCTGTATCAATCAGCTGCTGAAAATAGTCCCCAACAAATGCACTCCTTCTCCTGTATGAGTGCCCAGTTGCTCTAGGAAATTACACAGCTGTCAATACATCACACAAATGGGCTTTAGTGCCACAGACAGGATAGGGAAGTCAAAAAGTACTGATAAATGTACCAACTCCTTGTTGGTGTTTGGAGTTTACTGACAATATGAGCCGTTTCTTTTAACAGTGTGGGAATAGTGGCCAACTTCTGTGACTTAAGTTAAGTCATGCCTAATTTAATTTAAAAACTCACTTAGCAAAGCCAACGCTGAGCAAATTTTCAGCAAAAGATAATTTACTGTAAACGTTCAGGCATAAAAGGGAGAACATCTGTCCCCAATGACCTTGTTGATCCTGTTGAGGTTCTGGCAGATGTTGCACTGGGCAGGACCGATGAGAAAGGTGTGACAGAAAATCAACAACAGCAGCATCCAGAACTGTTCTCACAGGTTGGCATGAAGCCATTTACTGCACCAGGGAGCTACTCTGACCTCCTTGCAAACTCGAACGCTTTTCTGCCTCCTGCCATAAAACCATTTCATAGGTAGGTAGGTTAGTGGGGAATAAAGGACTGTATTGCACTTGTGACTCCGTGCCCACATGCAGAGCAGATCACTGGATCGATAGCTGCCCTCAGTTTCTCTCCCCAGTGCCTCCTGCTGGGAGAGTGAGTGCTGTCTGTGGCACTGACAATGATTTCCTCAAATAACACAGTTTTAAAGGTGCCTAACATTTCTATCTCCTACAAGAAAAAAATGTAGCCTCTCATTTCTTTCAGGTTAACTCATTAAATACTTATTTATAATCTTCTGTTCACTTATTGCCAAGCACCTGTCTTAAAGATGGAGCTATTTCATGATTTCTCATCCCAAACATCAATTCTTAATTCATACAAATAGTCTGGATAGTTCTCTGCCAAAGAGCAAAGGATAGCTGTAAAGCACTGAAACTGTTTTAAACGTGCTTAAAGGAGATACAGTACAACAGAGCACATTAAGATATAGAAATATGAGCTAAACTATTTGTTGTGCAAACAAATTGGGCAAAAAAGCAAATATGTATTTATATTATTTTGACGAAAACAAAATCTTAACTCTAAGCTTTCTGAATCTTTAAACCGCATTACAGCTAATGAATTTGTGTTATAACATAACATAATAAATGTTTCCGTCTCTGTGCATTCATTACATATTTTTTTATTTTGTGTTTATATACTGTAACAAGCTCAGCTGCCATATGTCAAGAGTCATGTTGGCCAGACATTGACAGCTGGATTTAATAAGTAGGCTTCATAACAACCCACAGGTTGGACTAGGCGCATGGATAAAGTTAATTGTTCATTGCTGATTAAAAGTTATTTTGAAATCCATTAATCATTACATGTATAAAATAACAAAAATTACAAATGCTAAGCACATTTTAATTATATTCCATTATCAAATATACAAATCACAAAAGCATAAATGTAGCTGTCAGTGCCTAATATTAGGCTTTATTGTTTTGTACATTTCTTAAATGAATCAATATCTTAATCAACTCATTTCCTATTCACTAATCAAGTAGTAGATTTAGGGTTTGTAGAGCATGTAGAGCAATGGTTGCCAAACCTTTTTAGACCATGTCACCCATTCAAAGGACATTTTTTGTCATAACCCCTCAATACGAATATAATGTACTTATTGGTAACAATTTTAGATGTAATTACATTATATTGATATTGGCAGATTCTCCACCACTCAGAAATAAAACCAACAGATGCTCTGCAGATTTACACATTTTAACATTAAATACAATTGAATATGCTAATATATTACATATATTTCTTTCATGTTCTTCAACATTGAAATGAGCTTATGTTTAAGGTGTAGCCTACAAGGAGAAGCAGTTCAAGACATTTTAAAGGGACATGCAGTATGAGTGTGCTGTTGATGCGGGGAGAGAGCACAACCAGCAGGTCTGCACGGATGATAGAGTCACGTCACACCACAATGATGTACACTGTCACACATAAAGCTGGAATGAAATATTTTTATTAAAAGGACAACACAGTGAATGTCTTTTAAAGCGCCAAACAATTAAGCATAAATTAGTTTCACCTGGGTAACTGGGACTCAGTATGTAATCATTGCAGCTGGTCAAAGGTGATTACTGATGTGTAAATGGGAATAGAGATTATTCCAACTTTATGGACAACAGTGTATATTCATCTGCCACAAACAGCCAAATCCTGTCAATTAAGCCAAGTAGCGTTGAGTCTGATTTGAGTTTCATTGGTGGGCTGAGATGTCAGTCTAAAGCATGTTGTGTTACTATGACAACTAGCAACCGCTGCATCTTAACTGCATATTAAACAGTTTTTAATGCTTTGAAAGTTCTTGTTTTTTATGTTTGTGAACATAAAACATTGTGAAATGTTATTAAAAAAATTCACAATAAATGACCAATAACATGATAAATCTTGCAGCACTCTATGTTCTTATGGCACCCACTTTAGTAACCACTGATGGATGGGTGATGATGGAGACTTAATGAAAACAGAAAGCACTGGTTTTAGCCCTGAACTAGAAGGAGCGCTAATTGTGAGTTAACAAACCAACAAGCCTATAGGGGAGCAAACAACCAAATAATCTGTCTTGAAAACAAATCAGTTTCTGTTGAAAGCCATTTGTGTGGAGAATTTTGTGTATGATTTTACCACTGCACTCTCTTCTCTTTGCTGGCGCACGTTGTGATACATAGCCTTCTGCCTTCTGTGTCCACGTGAGGAAGGTACAGTACTGGTGATGTATGATGAGAGAGGATTTCCTTTTAACACTCACTCACACACCCCAACAATATGTATCTGTGGTGACTTTGTCTCCCTTCCCTGCCTCCAATATTTCTGTCCCTTATGTTGTAGTACAGAGAAAGTCAGCTCAGTGGTGTGGAAAATTAGATCATTAATTGAGAATCATCAACAAGGAGTGTTTGATAAGTAATTTAACGAGTCTTCAGCGGTTGTGGGGGGTGAGGCTTTCTGCTGAGAATAACTCACCCTCTTTAGTCTATTAAAGGATAAGGCTGGCAATATTCTATATTTTGTTATTGTCAACAAATCCCATCATAAGACCAGGACCAACAATGCCTTAATATGTCTCTCAATACTTTACGATTTTCCTACCCTGTCTGTGGCTCTCAGCCTCAAGCCCATTTGTTTCCACTGAAGGCATAATTCTTTAAAAGAATCTCACAAATTTATACTTTCATTTTTTTTAAAAGGCTAAATAATTTCTTAAAACACCTGGGTTTTTAGAAAATCACTCTCAAACAGGAGTGAATTGTGTACTTGTTAGGGACTATTTTCAGATGTGGATTAATACAGATAAGGAAAGTATTTTAAAGTATTTTAAGCAGTAAGACAACTGTCTTGACTCAGAAACTACAGGGCCCCTGTTCATGGTAATGACAGAACACATCATCCAGCAGCAGTGGGCCTCTGATGTTTTTTGTTGTGTGGAACAGTGGAGCTCTATGGAGTGGAGTTAATTGATAGTTTGTGCATTTTGATGGGATTCATTAAAAATAAGAAATATACAAAATATCAACAGCCTTATTACCACTGCTGACCCTCCAACATGTGGTAATGCTGCGCCCACACACCTCCTTAACCCATACTTTATCTCACTTTTCCTTTCACTTCCTCTCTGCCTCGCTCATCCTGCTGTGGCAGCCTGCTCTGTGCCAAGAATGCTTCACATCTGCCTCTGCAGGGTAAAAGTGGATGGAATGTGGATTTAAGAATGTGTGTAAATATTTGGTTGTGCCTTGGTGAGTCTCGGGGGGTGGGATGAGGGGGTGAATGCCACTCTGTATGGCAACATAACAGGAGGGCTGACTCTTGACAGTAACACCCCCCACATCCCATTGCAATCTGAAGGAGCCCAGCCTGACAGTAACTCCTCTCCCCTTCGGCAACACCAGCAGGAAGAGGATCCCAGGAGTATTTAGTGAAGTAGGAGAAACAAGGACAGATGTAATAGATGAGACCAACATCACTTTTGAAGATATAATTAAATTACCCACAAGGACAAACAAACTATACAGAGCAGTTAGGATATATTAGTTAGCAGTGTCATGTCATTTAATCTGCCAGCTGCTCCGGGTTTAGCTGAATGGTCTGACTCAGTTCATCTAGTAAAAATTACTGTTATCATGCTGTAATGGATCACTACACTTTGCAGTGCAGCTAGATGGCGTGTTGATTGCATGAGTAGGAAAAGGGGATATTCAATTCTAAAATAAACACTTTAACTCTTTCCTTCCTTCCACACATGTTCATCACCATTTTTTTCCACAGCAATAAGGCTTATCTCTTTTTCCTCTTTCCTTTTAAGTGCTGACTGACATGGTTTTGCCCATCTATTGCTTATTTTATGTGTCTCTACAGAAGAAAACACAGCCGGATGAATGGTTTCAAGGGAGAATGAACATTGAAATGTCTATGCAAATGACAGAGAGGGAATGTGATCCATAGTTTGAGGCTGCATAAAAAGGTAATATGGTTGGAAAGCATATTGTTATGGTTCTCACAAAACCCATTTGCTTTCACATGAATGTGAAATTTCCAGCGTTCTTAAGCAGTCCTTTGAACGTTACATACTTTTCTCAGTTTGATCTCACCGTTTAAAATTGGATGATGTGACAGGTACGGAAATTTCCACTTCTGTTCTTTAATCTTTATATTTTAGCAATTTTGAATATGTAAATGTGTTTAAGATGAAGAAGTCTTTGAATCATTTATATTAAAACTGGATGTGAAACTGCCCAATGTTGCATGCTTCACAGACTGTACGCTAAATTTATTATCTACAAATTATTCTTTGATTGTGTTTTATGAGCTTCTTGTATTGGTACTGGAGGGTTTTTGTGGAGATTTACTGCAATGGTTTTCTTTTTTCTATTCCGGGGGTTTACCTAAAAGGTACATATCAAGAAACACAGCATGCAAAAACTTAACATGCTCCAGTGCTTCTATCCATTCCCAATATTAATCTACTGTATCTACTGTACCTCTCTATAGTGTTTATGATCTTCTGCTGTATCTAATGTTCATGTTTTTAACTGAAGCATTCACAAGGTGGTGACTCGTTAGAAGTGTTTGAAGTGCGTGGGACTTTCCACGCACAAGTCAGATTTAAGAAATATTACAATCAGAATCAGATGACAGTTGTGGGTTGTTTGCTTTTATTGCCTGCACTGTCAATCAAATCTGATCAAACCACAGCCACACAGATCAGATTCATACTTAATGTGATTAAACAATAATTTAATTTCAAACCTCTTCTCAGGGGCTTTTAGGGACTGTATAAAAATGTTTTATGTGGGAAGGAAGAGTCAGAATAAAGGGATGGTCTTGGAATTTATCTATTGCCTGAAGTTAGGTAGTCTTAATGTTTGGGGAGAGCAGGGTCACATTTTTTTCCTCACCCTGGTGGTCTTATAGAGTTCTACTGTATACGTAAAAACAGTCGTATAAAACCTTTTGGCTTTAGGGTGTTGCATTTTTTTTGTATTTGTTTTTGTAAAACAGGGTTCAGCCCCCCTTGACCACCCCAATCATTTCCCCACAATTCCTAAGTATTGTTTTAAATAGATTTTAAATATTTTTCTGCAAATTGCCTGCACACACCCATCAGATTTGTCCTTTTTTGCCTGGTCTCTTTAAAGAGAGTTTCCAGCCAGACTCAAACCAAGTCACAGTTACATGGCGTGTGTTGACTACTGGCTCACAAGGACGACCCAGTGATATCATTTAGTCTGCCATAATTACTGAAGAGTTTTGCCAGATGAGCAAGCTCTTGGCCAATTTTGTGTGGTTTTACCGCTGACATATGTGACCAATGACAGATGCAGCTTTTTTGCTGAAGTGCACGTGATCATCTTCCAGTTAATTTGTGTGTCTGCCGGTTGGTTTGCTCTCTTTTCCCTATTGCCACAGAACTGTGACTCCACCCAATGTCTCATCAACTACTCATTCATAGTTCATCCTTGGTGGAGTCAGCTTCATGTTCCAAGTCAACACAACAATCAGTGTCTCTGTTTACCCCTAAAATCTTATATCTTCATGTCCCCTTCTCCACTACAGTCTGCTCACCCCACTCCCGGTACATACTATATCGTATTTTTCCCTCTTGCACTAAAAAATTCTTATTTCTTTAATTAGTGTTTCTCTATTGTAAATGATCATTCCAGTCACACAGAAAGATTTATTACATTCATTGTCAAGCCCCTGTGGCTTTGACTCTTGCACTCGTACTAATGGTCTTATTAATGTGTCGCTGTAATGTTGGCTAGCCAGTAATTTAAGCTTATTCTAGCATTACAGTAAATGCAATTTGCCTTCCGTAAAAGAACTTAAACCAAATGTGTAAATGTAAATCAGGATCATCCTATTTGGAGAAGCCTTAAGGTTTATCAGTGTTTGTTTTCTGCATGGCGACAGCAAATACAGTAGCAGAATAAAGGAGAGGATACAGTCCAGGAAGATAACACTGTATTTAATGTTTCTATCATTGTAAATTATAATTTGCTTTCTTGGATATATCTTTAAGATTACAGTGGCAGCCCTCAATGCAAAGATTTGGTCCATGGTTTCTTTCCCATTCGGACTGTTTCAAATTGCTGTCAACAGCTGCATCAATACTGCACTTTCATGCTGAGGATGGAGAGGGGTGTTTACGCACCAGCTGCTACAGTTCAGCTGGTTGTTTTTCTTGGGTATCTTGACATTAGTCTTTTGTGTGGTCATTAATGTTTTGTACCTTGCCGCACATAGTTTCCAAAAAGTCAATAGGAACCATTGTCGCTGTTGTGAGGCGGCAGTATGAATGTAATCAATGCCGGTTTTCTCACCAGTGTTAAGAGCTTTAGAGGGACTTACAAGTTACGAAATCACAGGGGTAAATGCACTTTTGGCCTGAAAAGACTCCTAGTTGGTGGTAAATAAAATCCCAAACAGGCTGAAACCCTGTTTACAAGAAGAGAAGTGTAACACGTTGGTAAGAGCAAATTATTACCCAATCACAGTCTTGATTAAATGACAGTAAAGACAAACTAAACTACCCACTCACTCCTCTGCTTCACACGGTTTACAGTCGGCCAGGAATTACTGAACAGCAGCACTGCAAACGGTTTTCAGGTAAAACAACACAGCCATGAACATCGTCTTTTGTTTGCATTCCATCCATTATAGAGCAAGTTAAAACCCACCATTGATTGGAAAGAAAAAACAACTTAGATGTGCATTAAAACCAATGCAGATGGCTTTTACGTGTGCGTAAGCCTTGTAGACGTTGTAGTCAACTCTATTCTCTAATATAACGTCCATATGCTCCTTCTCTCTCCCCCCGTTCTCACTATCTGCTTCTCTCGTTTTCCCACTGGGTGGAGGAGCTATAAATTAAAGTGGGGAATTACTGCTAACTGTTGGAATAAATTAAGGCGCTTTTGCGTCTGTAAACACCGTCTGACTGCGTAATTACACTCCCACTCCCACTGAGACGCCATGGAGAGGGAGGATAAGGAACGAAATGCAGCATAGATGTGAGCAGTGGCAGTGGCAGTGGCAGTGGCAGATAAAAGATGAACAAAATGTCACGAGGGGGGTCAGGTATTAGATTCACTGAGTCCTGAATGCCGGCACTCCTACAGATTAGGCAGAAAGGTGACTTTGAACATCATGATCTCACTCACTATCTCGGTCATTAGATCTTAATGATACGAAGCAAAATGCTGGAAACTACCTTAAAATATTATACTAAATACTCCTGCAAACTGCAGGCTGGAGTTGTTTAGGGATTCATTGTTAAAGATTTACATATTTGAGCCATTGGAGTTTTTTCTTCATTTTCTGCTGCAGAAAATGTGTTGAACATCACGTAGCACTCAAGCTCTCACTCAATCTGCAGTCTAATTACAATATGGCCATGTTAATGGCACATCACATTTAGCAGTACAATGGTTCATTGGATGGATCGAGAGACGTTTTATCACAAAAGGATCTTAACAGCTGGCTATAAACAAGAGCCAGATGCACGCAGCCTTCAAGCACAGCGACATCATCGGCCTGAGCATATAGCAAACAAATGAGTTATTAGAAGAACCAGGTAGATTTAATTAACACATTGGAAAATGTGCACGCTTCTGTCCACCCACATGCTGACAGCGAGTCACGCACTCAAACAAGGTTGTTGACATTAGCCAGTACAGCACAACAGGCAAAGTAGTCCTCTCAGTGCTTCAACATGCAGCCCAGGCAGAGTCCATAAAGCTCTGCTCGCCTTACTATCTGATAGCAGCTGTAAAAAATCAACAGTCAGCCTGCACAGCCACTGAAATGTCTGGACCTGCCAGCATGACTACAGCAGGGATTGGACCTATCGAAGACTTGCATGCACATGATGACAGATAGCTTCTCTGATGGTATATTTCTAGTAGCACGTGTCTAAGGAGCGTGCATGTTCAGCTCAGCACTGGTGTCACACAGTTTGCCAGAGGCTTGCACCTCTGATAAGCAACTCTGACAGCTACAAACTAATCATCTGTCACAACATTTGTATGAAATCATGGCAGCTTAAGGAAAAAGTTGGAGTTTTGTGCATGTCCTTCATATTGGGACTATTATACTGCACATTCCCATGCATTCCAGATAGGCATCAAGCGAAGAGACAAGGCCTGTCATAGAGCTGAGATACAACACTTGCCAAACAGTTTTAGGTTAGAGTACAGGCCTCCTTGCCTTTCTGTCGAGTTTCATCTCTCACTTGTAGGTTACACAAACACCCATTCCCTTCTGCTCTCTGTTCAGAGGGCTAAGGTCATCACCACGCTATAACACTCTCCGATGTTACAGTAATTGTTTCCCAGAGAAACACTGACATAAATTTGATGCACACAAAATGACATGCACTGCGAGCACAGGAGTGCATGGTTGTACAGAAAACTATGAGTAGCTGCATTTTTCATTTTTCAAGGTCCTACTGAATCATTAATGTTATACACTGATGCTCTGCATTGTAATCATATAGGAACCACTGATCTTTGCTTAGTTTTGCCTTTTATGTAAAAAAAATCTGCTCTTCCACACAAATCACAAGCCTGGCGTTTAATGGGACATGATCGAGCAACATAAAACAATACTGAAACTGTGGCGACAGCACATTTTGTACAATGACATGCACATTTAGGTAGGAAACATAAAGATGTGCCACACCTAATAACACCAGCTGATTCGTGGAAAGCTCTCAAGCTGACAAGTGTTGGTTTTTGATGCACAACTGAAATGTAAACAGCTGGTCTGAGCTCAGCCCCGCCGGTGGGATTTACAGCACTCAGTTCTCACATGGCTCGGTTCCTCCCACAGCGAGTCGTGGTCCACATCACTCTGGGGACTGTAACAGATGTCCAACCAATTTGAAGACCACTTTGAAAACACTCGCTGTCAAGGCTCGAACTAACAGTGCCATGATTGGACAGAATCATAACCTGCCCAACATGCTGCACAGAGCAGAGTGGAGCTCTAATTAAAAAAAATCCATCCATCAGCCTGACAAAGAGGGAAGGAGACTGAGACCAGCTAGACCAAAATCTGAAAGGGAACTGTTGTTTTTCAAAATGCACAGAGGCTAGTGGTGAAGATATTATTCATTCACAAGGATCAGATTCTAGGCAAGAAGCATAGCAGATATAGATAGACAGATTGATAGATACAGAGTTGAATTTACATATGCAACATATTTATCAATCATCTGTGTAGCTTGCTTTGCACAAGTTCACACTACAGTTAAAAGACAGGGAGCCGCTGAATGATTGAGACAGAGAGAAAGAGATTTAGAAAATATGCACCGTGTCTCACTGTTATTCAAATGACACATAGAGGAAAGGCTTTCACAAATGTGTTCCAGCCTCCTCCTCCCTCTCCTTTAATCCTCTCCATCCTTTACGCCTCAGTCTTTCTCTTCTCTTCTCTTCTCCAGCCTCAGCCGGCAGATTGGAGAGAATTTTTTCCTTTTTCCCTTCCATAAAATTTAACACGTTTTCGGCGTCTCTCGGGGGGCAATTTATTCAGCGCAAATAGCGGACACAGCTGAGAGGCAGCATCTTTTGCAAAGGCGCACAGACTGAGCAAGCACGGACCGGTCCGGTGACTAATTGCCATAATAAGGCGCACAAGTTCGCCAGCGAGTCGGGCACGTTTTATTTCTCCGTATTACCATGTAGCCAGTGCCGCAGCGGGAAGATAATCGGGCGGAGGGAGCAGTTACAGAGAGGAGACAGAGAGAGAGAGAGAGAGAGAGGGGGGGGGAGCTGGCAGCACATGATCGCACAGGCTATCCAGTCACTGATCAACTGGAGCATTCATAATTGCGCTGGCGACAACATATGGGAATACAACAAGGCGAGATTGTGGTCACACCTGCTTCTGGAGGACACCGGAGGACCCGTGCGGGAAAAAGGGCGGCCAAATCATAGGGGCTTTGCATCAAACACAGCCGAGAGAAAGCGTGGCATCCGAAGCACCATCCGGTAGGTGAGCCTTGATTGATATGCACGGACTGCCAATCTGCTGTTCATCATCCGATCTGGCAAAAAAAAAAAGAAAAAGAAAAGATAAATAAAAATTCACCTTACCAGTTTTATTGCACGTTTCATAGCCCAACAAGTATATGACACATATTTGTCTTGGGTTTGTGGCACGGCTGAAACCATAGCAAGGTCTGTCTGTGAAACAATACAATCGCCTTTTCGCAAATGCCAAACCACTTGATTGAGGATACGTGTTTCAGTTATTAGCTAGCAGTCACATATATAAGCAGTGGATTGTGGTTCGAAGGCCCAGTCTGGATATAAATTCAAACAAAGGAGAAGGCATATCATACAAACTACAGGGATTAGGCAGAGACTGGCGCAGGTCTCCATGCAAGAAACCCCCCCAGCAAATTGAAGCAACAAAATGTAAGTTTACAATTGTGATATTTCAAACACATTTGTACTTGTAGGTGAATTTAATGTAGTTAATGCCTGAATTTTAATTACAATTAAGCAAAGAACAATCTATTTTCAAAGAAATGCTCTGAATAAATCGTACAGTATAGAACATTGTTCTGGTTTGGGGTTGAATGCAGATTGTGAAGTTGGTGAGGTGAGTTCTTGATAACATGAAATCCCACAAACCCCACCCCCACTACCAGGTTTCCATTGACTTATCTGACTTGTGGACAGAAATACTGCATATATTACTCCTGCAGCAGTGCCCCCACACACACCACCACCACCACCACCTTCGCCATGCGTGCCCATTAAATTGGCATTAAGTTGGTGAAACACTTGGATACTCTGAAATCAACACAACATGCAATAAATCCAAACATGTAAACTACAAATATTGTGGTTCAGAGAATCAGTCAGGGAAGTGATTATGTGTCCATATAGCTTGCTTCAGGCACTGGCCGAGCTCATCTTGAATAAAAATGGAAATAACGAAACCAATAAGTAAAATAAGTCAAATTCTAATAATTTTGCAGCATCTTGTCATGTGTCATCAGTGCAAAAATCAATCCTCTTTCATGTGAATGTTCGGTCAATGCCAACCTCATGATAACAGTATGTCTTCCAGCCGCTCGGAGCAAACCACATTTCAAGCATTAGTGTCTGATTATGAAAGGATTTTAGGAGATGATGTTGACCAACCCAAGTACATACAGTACAGTACAGAATATCCCAACCACATTTCCAATGCAACTCATTAAATAATCGTGTGTTCTGAATATCAGGATGAAGGTAGATTTGGCGCCAGGAATCACAGAGGTGAAACAGAACAGGGTGATGAGGACTCATATGAATAAGAAACCACAGAGGCTTGAGACATGTTCTGCAATAACTTGATGTAACCTGTGCACATGGCATGCGGGTGATAGACGAACAGATGGCATCTCCGAAGGAATTCATCTTGTCAAAGTTGGAAGAGATATTCTTGGATGGGCTACCCTCTGGCTCGCTGGCACCGAGGCCTTCCTCTAGCAGTTATGATGGCAGTCATGGTGAATGGGCTCACTGATTACATCGCTCAGTCTTATGACTTACCTATACCTTTTTTTTTTTTTTTTATCCCGCTAGTTGCACCATAAATGAGATGCTGATGCTGCAGAGTGCTGCTGAATTGATTTGCATGGCTTAATCATACATCAATAAATATGCAAACAATTGAGATTTGCAATTGGACGACCAGCTCAGGCACAATGCTGCCTCTTCCAGTGCTATTAGATGCTGGGTCATTAACATGATTATTGAATATTGTGGTTTTCTAATTAATTCGTTTGTAGATAGAGTAGGCACATTAAAGTGCAAAGTATTTGTAGTTTAAGGCTTTGTGTGGCTTTTCAGTGTGTTACTTTGTGTGTTATTTGTTGATCTGACATTATCTGCAAAACCTAGATTAGAGCATGATGATGCTGATTTATTTTGGAGAGCACAATACTTTTTATTGCCTGTCAGAGATTAAACAGCAGTCCTGTTGGATTTGTTTATGATGCTATCCAAGTCTTTTCTTACAGTGTAGCCATGGATTCTAGTTACAAACGTTTCTATGGCTGCAGTGCTGGGCTGCCTTGTTAATTACTTCATTTCATTAAAGAAAAAAACATTTAAAATCAGTATATTTTGTCAGATGATTAATGTCTTTGGTAAGCAGCTCTGTAATAAGCAGGATAATGTATAGTGAGCCATTCATTATTGCATTTCGCCTTGAGGCTTACTTTCAATAATGACCAGCTCGCTTTAAGTGTGCCTTACTTGGCAACCTGTAGCAGATCAGAGACTTGTGTTGTTGCTGCCAGTGATAAGCCAGTCCCAAATCATTACTGCTCGTTTCAATTGGCTGTGAATGCAAGGTAACGTTACTTACTGACGTTTGACTTATTGATGTTATTGGCGTTTGACTAATGTCTGGATCACTTTGTCCTGATCTCTGACAGATTAGTTTTAACACGTCACACAACATCAACATGGCTCATGGCTCATGTGGAAATCACTCAGGAAAAGATTTAACAGAAACAACATTTAAACTTACAGATCAGTTGGCCACAAATCTTCCATCTTTTTACCCTCATAGACTGCAAACTGTTGCCACAAAACCAGCTTACAGATCAGATAGAAATGGTGCAGTTTCAGCCCAGCCAAGCTAGCTGCCCCAGCTATAGTACTTATTGCTCACACTGGGAATATGTGAACTTCCTGTCTATAAAACATAACAGCGTAGCCATTATATTCATGACAGCACAGTCATTATAGGAATGACAGCCATCCCGCTACCCATTGTTGCCATTACAGCTGAAAAATTGATGGTTTGCAGTGTCTGTGGTGGGCAGTAGGTGGAAACTTGTCAGAACAGACTGGAGGTGGACTGAGAAACAGGATTAAAACAGCTTGTAAAAACAAGTTCAAGTAGATTTTGATGGAAAGCACCTATACTCACTATTGACTTATATTGTTAATTGCAAAGTAAATAATTCCAAGAATCCCACTGTGTTATTTTCAATGCCATAGTGGTAAAACACTGATTAAGGAGATGAATGAGTACTAATTAGTACTTTGTAACAAAATGGGAAATTTCTATTTGTCATGAAGTAGAGTACACCAACCAGACACATGTGGAATACATGTTAAGTGCTCTTACAACTGAATCAGAGATAACTGGCAAAATTCCTAAATTGTGTTTTACAAAGAAAGTTGTTTTTCAGTGACCTTTAAGCCTCTTTTAGAAATCTAATTTCTGCAAATTATCTGTGGGCATGAACTTGATTTTAAGGAATTTGTCATATTTTAAATGCATTTTGCATCCCATTGTGTTCCAAGCCACTTGCCATTTGCAGCAGCAGCAATAGAAACATAATCCCTCTCTTTTCCAGTGAAGGCAATAGAGGGGAGGAAGGGGAGAAAAGGAAGGAAAGGAAAGGAAAGGAAAGGAAAGGAAAGGGAAGGAAAGGAAAAGAAAGGGAAGGGAAGGGAAGGGAGTGCTTCCAGTGGCACCAGTGGGGCCTACAGTGTTGGTACCTTTGTCACAGGCCTCAGCTGAGCTGCCACAAATTAATTAGTTGTACATTTGATGGGTAAACAGCACGTTGAACTATTACTGACAAAACTGAGGTTCATTGGATCAGCGTTAGTTGGCTGGGAGACCAGAGAGGAGCAGCTTGTGACGCTGGATCTCCATAGCCCAGTGCTCACAACACACATCATTCTCTTTTTCATGTTGTAAATTCTTTCATTCTGATGATTAACACCTAACAACGTAATTTACATGTAAATGAAGGTATCTCCTCTGTGTGACTTTTTGAGCAGCCATTAGTGTATTTCATTGGAGAAGAGTTGGCAACACTGTCTTTCGTGGATTTATCCAGACATTTATTGTAAACTTCCTGCCATCCCGTGCCGCAGACGCCTGAGTTTTATGAGTGCTATTTATTTGGCAGAGTGGGAATGGTGATATCAGCACATGCACTCCAAACCGAAATCCTTCCAAGGCAAATAAAATATAAATGGACATGAAAACATTTCCAATTGTTCCCTAATTGCTGTTGATTGTTGCAATGCTGATTGCAAATTAGCATGAAATATGACATTCTAACCAATCAATATTAACCACCAGAAAGTCTGTGTGTGGTCTTCACTATAAGACTCACTTTTGTGCGAGGTAATTTATATGATAGCAGGTCTTGTAAAAATAAAAATAATTTTCTTTACAGCAACAGCAACTTAAACACAATAGTGCTGAGCAGTTAAAGCCACCCCTTCTCTATACTGGTTTTATTCCTGCACCTAGCATGTAATTTAACAGCCCCCTAATATAAAAATAAGTTTTTTCAGGTGCTATGATGCAAGAAATGGACATTCAAACATGTAATTTTACATACAATTTCCAAGAATCAAAATGTAATAAAGTCAAGATATGAAAGCATGCAAAAAGACCATAATGGCCATAGGTCATCACACCTATTACCCAATGCATGCCATTATAATGCTCCTTTAAATCACAAAATCATTTAAAACTTTAATTGGTTTTAAAAAGAAAAATAGGGGGTGCCTGGAAAGATTGGGGAGTGGCAGACATTATGATTTGATTTAACAATATATATAAATATTGAGTTTAGCACCTGAAACTATTAAGCAACAGAGAAGAATAGTAAGCTAAACCTAATAGATAAACGATACATTTAGAATGTGTCGGCTAGTGAAGGAGTACTTGAGTTCCTCTGGTTGGGGACCGCTGGGTGATAACCACCAGTCCTGCAGTATATAAATATACTGCAGATATATATACATATATATATATATATATATATATCTATATATATATATATATATATACATATATATATCTATG